>JBBPBR010001636.1:14154-42337 GCA_037974775.1 Cicer pinnatifidum | reverse complement strand
AATAGGTGTGTTTGTGTCATTGGATGATCAATTAGGTCATTTTCGTCCTCCCTAGGCTTATTCTTGTCCAATTAGGGTTTTTAACCAATCTTGTGCATCCAATAAGTTTGTTTGTGTCATTGGATGATCAATTAGGTCATTTTCGTCCTCCCTAGGCATACTCTTGTCTAACTAGGGTTTTGAACCAATCTTGTGCATCCAATAGGTGTGTTTGTGTCATTGGATGATCAATTAGGTCATTTTCGTCCTCCCTAGGCTTATTCTTGTCCAATTAGGGTTTTTAACCAATCTTGTGCATCCAATAAGTTCATTTCTGTCATTGGATTAACATTTAGGTCATTTTCGTCCTCCCTAGGCATATTCTTGTCCAATTAGGGTTTTTAACCAATCTTGTGCATCCAATAGGTGTGTTTGTGTCATTGGATGATCAATTGGGTCATTTTCGTGCTCCCTAGGCTTATTCTTGTCCAATTAGGGTTTTTAACCAAACTTGTGCATCCAATAAGTTGAGTTGTGTCATTGGATTAACATTTAGGTCATTTTCTTCCTCCCTAGGCTTATTCTTGTCCAATTAGGGTTTTTAACCAATCTTGTGCATCCAATAGGTGTGTTTGTGTCATTGGATGATCAATTAGGTCATTTTCGTCCTCCCTAGGCATATTCTTGCCCAATTAGGGTTTTTAACCAATCTTGTCCATCCAATAAGTTCATTTGTGTCATTGGATTAACATTTAGGTCATTTTCCTCCTCCCTAGGCTTATTCGTGTGCATCCAATAAGTTTGTTTGTGTCATTGGATGATCAATTAGGTCATTTTTGTCCTCCCTAGGCATATTCTTGTCCAATTAGGGTTTTTAACCAATCTTTTGCATCCAATAGGTGTGTTTGTGTCATTGGATGATCAATTAGGTCGTTTTCGTCCTCCCTAGGCTTATTCTTGTCCAATTAGGGTTTTTAACCAATCTTGTGCATCCAATAAGTGTGTTTGTGTCATTGGATGATTAATTAGGTCATTTTCGTCCTCCCTAGGCTTATTCTTGTCCAATTAGGGTTTTTAACCAATCTTGTGCTTCCAATAAGTGTGTTTGTGTCATTGGATGATCAATTAGGTCTTTTTCGTCCTTCCTAGGCATATTCTTGTCCAATTAGGATTTTTAACCAGTCTTGTGCATCCAATAGGTGTGCTTGTGTCATTGGATGATCAATTAGGTCATTTTCGTCCTCCCAAGGCTTATTCATGTCCAATTTGGGTTTTTAACCAATCTTTTGCATCCAATAAGTTCATTTGTGTCATTGGATTAACATTTAGGTCATTTTCATCCTCCCTAGGCATATTCTTGTCCAATTAGGGTTTTTAACCAATCTTGTGCATCCAATAGGTGTGTTTGTGTCATTGGATAATCAATTAGGTCATTTTCGTCCTCCCTAGGCTTATTCTTGTCCAATTAGCGTTTTTAACCAATGTTGTGCATTCAATAAGTTCATTTGTGTCATTGGATGATCAATTAGGTCATTTTCGTCATCCCTAGGCTTATTCTTGTCCAATTAGGGTTTTTAACCAATCTTGTGCATCCAATAAGTTGAGTTGTGTCATTGGATTAACGTTTAGGTCATTTTCGTCCTCCCTAGGCTTATTCTTGTCCAATTAGGGTTTTTAACCAATCTTGTGCATCCAATAGGTGTGTTTGTGTCATTGGATGATCAATTAGGTCATTTTCGTCCTCCTTAGGCTTATTCTTGCCCAATTAGGGTTTTTAACTAATCTTGTCCATCCAATAAGTTGAGTTGTCTCGTTGGATTAACATTTAGGTCATTTTCGTCCTCCCTAGGCTTATTCTTGTCCAATTAGGGTTTTTAACCAATCTTGTGCATCCAATAAGTTTGTTTGTGTCATTGGATGATCAATTAGGTCATTTTCGTCCTCCCTAGGCATATTCTTGTCCAACTAGTGTTTTGAACCAATCTTGTGCATCCAATAGGTGTGTTTGTGTCATTGGATGATCAATTAGGTCATTTTCGTCCTTCCTAGGCTTATTCTTGTCCAATTAGGGTTTTTAACCAATCTTGTGCATCCAATAAGTTCATTTGTGTCATTGGATTAACATTTAGGTCATTTTCGTTCTCCTTAGGCATATTCTTGTCCAATTAGGGTTTTTAACCAATCTTGTGCATCCAATAGGTGTGTTTGTGTCATTGGATGATCAATTTAGGTCATTTTCGTTCTCCCTAGGCATATTCTTGTCCAATTAGGGTTTTTAATCAATCTTGTGCATCCAATAGGTGTGTTTGTGTCGTATGATGATCAATTAGGTCATTTTCGTCCTCCCTAGGCTTATTCTTGCCCAATTAGGGTTTTTAACCAATCTTGTCCATCCAATAAGTTCATTTGTGTCATTGGATTAACATTTAGGTCATTTTCGTCCTCCCTAGGCTTATTCTTGTCCAATTAGGGTTTTTAACCAATCTTGTGCATCCAATAAGTTTGTTTGTGTCATTGGATGATCAATTAGGTCATTTTTGTCCTTTCTAGGCATATTCTTGTCCAACTAGGGTTTTTAACCAATCTTGTGCATCCAATAGGTGTGTTTGTGTCATTGGATGATCAATTAGGTCATTTTCGTCCTGCCTAGGCTTATTCTTGTCCAATTAGGGTTTTTAACCAATCTTGTGCATCCAATAAGTTGAGTTGTGTCATTGGATTAACATTTAGGTCATTTTCGTCCTCCCTAGGCTTATTCTTGTCCAATTAGGGTTTTTAACCAATCTTGTACATTTAATAAGTTCATTTGTGTCATTAGATTAACATTTAGGTCATTTTCGTCCTCCCTAGGCATATTCTTGTCCAATTAGGGTTTTTAACCAATCTTGTGCATCCAATAGGTGTGTTTGTGTCATTGGATGATCAATTAGGTCATTTTCGTCCTCCCTAGGCTTATTCTTGTCCAATTAGGGTTTTTAACCAATCTTGTGCATCCAATAGGTGTGTTTGTGTCATTGGATGATCAATTAGGTCATTTTCTACCTCCCTAGGCTTATTCTTGTCCAACTAGGGTTTTTAACCAATCTTGTGCATCCAATAGGTGTGTTTGTGTCATTGGATGATCAATTAGGTCATTTTCGTCCTCCCTAGGCATATTCTTGTCCAACTAGGGTTTTTAACCAATCTTGTGCATCCAATAGGTGTGTTTGTGTCATTGGATGATCAATTAGGTCATTTTCGTCCTCCCTAGGCTTATTCTTGTCCAATTAGGGTTTTTAACCAATCTTGTGCATCCAATAAGTTTGTTTGTGTCATTGGATTAATATTTAGGTCATTTTCGTCCTCCCTAGGCATATTCTTGTCCAACTAGGGTTTTTAACCAATCTTGTGCATCCAATAGGTGTGTTTGTGTCATTGGATGATCAATTAGGTCATTTTCGTCCTCCCTAGGCTTATTCTTGTCCAATTAGGGTTTTTAACCAATCTTGTGCATCCAATAAGTTCATTTGTGTCATTGGATTAACATTTAGGTCATTTTTGTCTTCCCTAGGCATATTCTTGTCCAATTAGGGTTTTTAACCAATCTTGTGCTTCCAATAGGTGTGTTTGTGTCATTGGATGATCAATTAGGTCATTTTCGTCCTCCCTAGGCTTATTCTTGTCCAATTAGGGTTTTTAACCAATCTTGTGCATCCAATAAGTTGAGTTGTGTCATTGGATTAACATTTAGGTCATTTTCGTTCTCCCTACGCGTATTCTTGTCCAATTAGGGTTTTTAACCAATCTTGTGCATCCAATAGGTGTGTTTGTGTCATTGGATGATCAATTAGGTCATTTTCGTCCTCCCTAGGCATATTCTTGTCCAATTAGGGTTTTTAACCAATCTTGTTCATCCAATAAGTTTGTTTGTGTCATTGAATTAATATTTAGGTCATTTTCGTCCTCCCTAGGCATATTCTTGTCCAATTAGGGTTTTTAACCAATCTTGTGCATCCAATAAGTTCATTTGTGTCATTGGATTGACATTTAGGTCATTTTCGTCCTCCCGAGGCAAATTCTTGTCCAATTAGGGTTTTTAACCAATCTTGTGCATCCAATAGGTGTGTTTGTGTCATTGGATGATCAATTAGGTCATTTTCGTCCTCCCTAGGCTTATTCTTGTCCAATTAGGGTTTTTAACCAATCTTGTGCATCCAATAAGTTCATTTGTGTCATTGGATTAACATTTAGGTCATTTTCGTCCTCCCTAGGCATATTCTTGTCCAATTAGGGTTTTTAACCAATCTTGTGCATCCAATAGGTGTGTTTGTGTCATTGGAAGATCAATTAAGTCATTTTCGTCCTCCCTAGGCTTATTCTTGTCCAATTAGGGTTTTTAACCAATCTTGTGCATCCAATAAGTTCATTTGTGTCATTGGATGATCAATTAGGTCATTTTCGTCCTCCCTAGGCTTATTCTTGTCCAATTAGGGTTTTTAACCAATCTTATGCATCCAATAAGTTGAGTTGTGTCATTGGATTAACATTTAGGTCATTTTCGTCCTCCCTAGGCTTATTCTTGTCCAATTAGGGTTTTTAATCAATCTTGTGCATCCAATATGTGTGTTTGTGTCATTGGATGATCAATTAGGTCATTTTCGTCCTCCCTAGGCATATTCTTGTCCAACTAGGGTTTTCAACCAATCTTGTGCATCGAATAGGTGTGTTTGTGTCATTGGATGATCAATTAGGTCATTATCGTCCTCCCTAGGCTTATTCTTGTCCAATTAGGGTTTTTAACCAATCTTGTGCATCCAATAAGTTCATTTGTGTCATTGGATTAACATTTAGGTCATTTTCGTCCTCCCTAGGCTTATTCTTGTCCAATTAGGGTTTTTAACCAATCTTGTGTATCCAATAGGCGTGTTTGTGTCATTGGATGATCAATTAGGTCATTTTCGTCATCCCTAGGCTTATTCTTGTCCAATTAGGGTTTTTAACCAATCTTGAGCATCCAATAAGTTTGTTTGTTTCATTGAATTAATATTTAGGTCATTTTCGTCCTCCCTAGGCATATTCTTGTCCAATTAGGGTTTTTAACCAATCTTGTGCATCCAATAGGTGTGTTTGTGTCATTGGATGATCAATTAGGTCATTTTCGTCCTCCCTAGGCATATTCTTGTCCAATTAGGGTTTTTAACCAATTTTGTTCATCCAATAAGTTTGTTTATGTCATTGAATTGATATTTAGGTCATTTTCGTCCTCCCTAGGCATATTCTTGTCCAATTAGGGTTTTTAACCAATCTTGTGCATCCAATAGGTGTGTTTGTGTCATTGGATGATCAATTAGGTCATTTTCGTCCTCCCTAGGCTTATTCTTGTCCAATTAGGGTTTTTAACCAATCTTGTGCATCCAATAAGTTCATTTGTGTTATTGGATGATCAATTAGGTCATTTTCGTCCTCCCTAGGCATATTCTTGTCCAACTATGGTTTTTAACCAATCTTGTTCATCCAATAGGTGTGTTTGTGTCATTGGATGATCAATTAGGTCATTTTCGTCCTCCCTAGGCTTATTCTTGTCCAATTAGGGTTTTTAACCAATCTTGTGCATCCAATAAGTTGAGTTGTGTCATTGGATTAACATTTAGGTCATTTTCGTTCTCCGTACGCTTATTCTTGTCCAATTAGGGTTTTTAACCAATCTTGTGCATCCAATAGGTGTGTTTGTGTCATTGGATGATCAATTAGGTCATTTTCGTCCTCCCTAGGCTTATTCTTGTCCAATTAGGGTTTTTAACCAATCTTGTGCATCCAATAAGTTGAGTTGTGTCATTGGATTAACATTTAGGTCATTTTCGTCCTCCCTAGGCTTATTCTTGTCCACTTAGGGTTTTTAACCAATCTTGTGCATCCAATAGGTGTGTTTGTGTCACTGGATGATGAATTAGGTCATTTTCGTCCTCCCTAGGCTTATTCTTGTCCAATTAGGGTTTTTAACCAATCTTGTGCATCCAATAAATTCATTTGTGTCATTGGATTAACATTTAAGTCATTTTCGTCCTCCCTAGGCATATTCTTGTCCAATTAGGGTTTTTAACCAATCTTGTGCATCCAATAGGTGTGTTTGTGGCAATGGATGATCAATTAGGTCATTTTCGTCCTCCCTAGGCTTATTCTTGTCCAATTAGGGTTTTTAACCAATCTTGTGCATCCAATAGGTGTGTTTGTGTCATTGGATGATCAATTAGGTCATTTTCATCCTCCCTAGGCATATTCATGTCCAATTAGGGTTTTTAAGCAATCTTGTGCATCCAATAGTTGTGTTTGTGTCATTGGATGATCAATTAGGTGATTTTCGTCCTCCCTAGGCATATTCTTGTCCAATTAGGGTTTTTAACCAATCTTGTGCATCCAATAGGTGTGTTTGTGTCATTGGATGATCAATTAGGTCATTTTCGTCCTCCCTAGGCTTATTCTTGTCGAATTAGGGTTTTTAACCAATCTTGTGCATCCAATAAGTTCATTTGTGTCATTGGATTAACATTTAGGTCATTTTCGTTCTCCTTAGGCATATTCTTGTCCAATTAGGGTTTTTAACCAATCTTGTGCATCCAATAGGTGTGTTTGTGTCATTGGATGATCAATTTAGGTCATTTTCGTTCTCCCTAGGCATATTCTTGTCCAATTAGGGTTTTTAATCAATCTTGTGCATCCAATAGGTGTGTTTGTGTCATTGGATGATCAATTTGGTCATTTTCGTCCTCCCTATGCATATTCTTTTCCAATTAGGGTTTTAAACCAATCTTGTGCATCCAATAGGTGTGTTTGTGTCATCGGATGATCAATTAGGTTATTTTCGTCCTCCCTAGGCATATTCTTGTCCAATTAGGGTTTTTAACCAATCTTGTGCATCCAATAAGTTCATTTGTGTCATTGGATTAACATTTAGGTCATTTTCGTTCTCCTTAGGCATATTCTTGTCCAATTAGGGTTTTTAACCAATCTTGTGCATCCAATAGGTGTGTTTGTGTCATTGGATGATCAATTTAGGTCATTTTCGTTCTCCCTAGGCATATTCTTGTCCAATTAGGGTTTTTAATCAATCTTGTGCATCCAATAGGTGTGTTTGTGTCATTGGATGATCAATTTGGTCATTTTCGTCCTCCCTAGGCATATTCTTGTCCAATTAGGGTTTTAAACCAATCTTGTGCATCCAATAGGTGTGTTTGTGTCATTGGATGATCAATTAGGTCATTTTCGTCCTCCCTAGGCATATTCTTGTCCAATTAGGGTTTTTAACCAATCTTGTGCATCCAATACGTTCATTTGTGTCATTGGATGATCAATTAGGTCATTTTCGTCCTACCTAGGCATATTCTTGTCCAATTAGGGTTTTAAACCAATCTTGTGCATCCAATAAGTTCATTTGTGTCATTGGATTAACATTTAGGTCATTTTCGTCCTACCTAGGCTTATTCTTGTCCAATTAGGGTTTTTAACTAATCTTGTGCATCCAATAAGTTCATTTGTGTCATTCGAAGATCAATTAGGTCATTTTCGTCCTCCCTAGGCATATTCTTGTCCAATTAGGGTTTTTAACCAATCTTGTGCATCCAATAGGTGTGTTTGTGTCATTGGATGATCAATTAGGTCATTTTCGTCCTCCCTAGGCATATTCTTGTCCAATAGGGTTTTTAACCAATTTTGTGCATCCAATAGGTGTGTTTGTGTCATTGGATGATCAATTAGGTTATTTTCGTCCTCCCTAGGCATATTCTTGTCCAATTTGGGTTTTTAACTAATCTTGTGCATCCAATACGTTCATTTGTGTCATTGGATGATCAATTAGGTCATTTTCGTCCTCCCTAGGCATATTCTTGTCCAATTAGGGTTTTTAACCAATCTTGTGCATCCAATAGGTGTGTTTGTGTCTTGGATGATCAATTAGGTCATTTTCGTCCTCCCTAGGCTTATTCTTGTCCAATTAGGGTTTTTAACCAATCTTGTGCATCCAATAAGTTCATTTGTGTCATTGGATTAACATTTAGGTCATTTTCGTCCTCCCAAGGCAAATTCTTTTCCAATTAGGGTTTTTAACCAATCTTGTGCATCCAATAGGTGTGTTTGTGTCATTGGATGATCAATTAGGTCATTTTCGTCCTCCCTAGGCTTATTCTTGTCCAATTAGGGTTTTTAACCAATCTTGTGCATCCAATAAGTTCATTTGTGTCATTGGATTAACATTTAGGTCATTTTCGTCCTCCCTAGGCATATTCTTGTCCAATTAGGGTTTTAACCAATCTTGTGCATCCAATAGGTGTGTTTGTGTCATTGGATGATCAATTAGGTCGTTTTCGTCCTCCCTAGGCTTATTCTTGTCCAATTAGGGTTTTTAACCAATCTTGTGCATCCAATAAGTTCATTTGTGTCATTGGATGATCAATTAGGTCATTTTCGTCCTCCCTAGGCATATTCTTGTCCAACTAGGGTTTTTAACCAATCTTGTGCATCCAATAGGTGTGTTTGTGTCATTGGATGATCAATTAGGTCATTTTCGTCCTCCCTAGGCTTATTCTTGTCCAATTAGGGTTTTTAACCAATCTTGTGCATCCAATAAGTTGAGTTGTGTCATTGGATTAACATTTAGGTCATTTACGTTCTCCCAAGGCTTATTCTTATCCAATTAGGGTTTTTAACCAATCTTGTGCATCCAATAAGTTCATTTGAGTTATTGGACTAACATTTAGGTCATATTCGTCCTCCCTAGGCATATTCTTGTCAAATTAGGGTTTTTAACCAATCTTGTGCATCCAATAGGTGTGTTTGTGTCATTGGATGATCAATTAGGTCATTTTCGTCCTCCCTAGGCATATTCTTGTCCAGTTAGGGTTTTTAACCAATCTTGTGCATCCAATAGGTGTGTTTGTGTCATTGGATGATCAATTAGGTCATTTTCGTCCTCCCTAGGCTTATTCTTGCCCAATTATGGTTTTTAACCAATCTTGTGCATCCAATAAGTTGAGTTGTGTCATTGGATTAACATTTAGGTCATTTTCGTCCTCCCTAGGCTTATTCTTGCCCAATTAGGGTTTTTAACCAATCTTGTGCATCCAATAAGTTCATTTGTGTCATTGGATTAACATTTAGGTCATTTTCGTCCTCCTTAGGCATATTCTAGTCCAATTAGGGTTTTTAACCAATCTTTATGCATCCAATAGGTGTGTTTGTGTCATTGGATGATCAATTTGGTTATTTTCGTCCTCCCTAGGCTTATTCTTGTCCAATTAGGGTTTTTAACTAATCTTGTGCATCCAATAAGTTCATTTGTATCACTGGATGATCAATTAGGTCATTTTCGTCATCCCTAGGCATATTCTTGTCCAATTAGGGTTTTTAACCAATCTTGTGCATCCAATAGGTGTGTTTGTGTCATTGGATGATCAATTAGGTCATTTTCGTCCCCCTTAGGCTTATTCTTGTCCAATTAGGGTTTTTAACCGATCTTGTGCATCCAATAGGTATGTTTGTGTCATTGGATGATCAATTAGGTCATTTTCGTCCTCCCTAGGCTTATTCTTGTCCAATTAGGGTTTTTAACCAATCTTGTGCATCCAATAGGTGTGTTTGTGTCATTGGATGATCAATTAGGTCATTTTCGTCCTCCCTAGGCTTATTCTATCCAATAAGTTCATTTGTGTCATTGGATGATCAATTAGGTCATTTTCGTCCTCCTTAGGCATATTCTTGTCCAACTAGGGTTTTTAACCAATCTTGTGCATCCAATAAGTTCATTTGTGTCATTGGATGATCAATTAGGTCATTTTCGTCCTCCCTAGGCATATTCTTGTCCAACTAGGGTTTTTAACCAATCTTGTGCATCCAATAGGTGTGTTTGTGTCATTGGATGATCAATTAGGTCATTTTCGTCCTCCCTAGGCTTATTCTTGTCCAATTAGGGTTTTTAACCAATCTTGTGCATCCAATAAGTTGAGTTGTGTCATTGGATTAACATTTAGGTCATTTTCGTCCTCCCTAAGCATATTCTTGTCCAATTAGGGTTATTAACCAATATTGTGCATCCAATAGGTGTGTTTGTGTCATTGGATGATCAATTAGGTCTTTTTCGTCCTCCCTAGGCTTATTCTTGTCCAATTAGGGTTTTTTTCACCAATCTTGTGCATCCAATAGGTGTCTTTGTGTCATTGGATGATCAATTAGGTCATTTTCGTCCTCCCTAGGCATATTCTTGTCAAACTAGGGTTTTTAACCAATCTTGTGCATCCAATAGGTGTGTTTGTGTCATTGGATGATCAATTAGGTCATTTTCGTCCTCCCTAGGCTTATTCTTGTCCAATTAGGGTTTTTAACCAATCTTGTGCATCCAATAAGTTGAGTTGTGTCATTGGATTAACATTTAGGTCATTTTCGTTCTCCCTAGGCTTATTCTTGTCCAATTATGGTTTTTAACCAATCTTATGCATCCAATAAGTTCATTTGTGTCATTGGATTAACATTTAGGTCATATTCGTCCTCCCTAGGCATATTCTTGTCCAATTAGGGTTTTTAACCAATCTTGTGCATCCAATAACTTTGTTTGTGTCATTGAATTAATATTTAGGTCATTTTCGTCCTCCCTAAGCATTTTCTTGTCCAATTAGGGTTATTAACCAATATTGTGCATCCAATAGGTGTGTTTGTGTCATTGGATGATCAATTAGGTCATTTTCGTCCTCCCTAGGCTTATTCTTGTCCAATTAGGGTTTTTAACCAATCTTGTGCATCCAATAAGTTGAGTTGTGTCATTGGATTAACATTTAGGTCATTTTCGTCCTCCCTAGGCTTATTCTTGTCCAATTAGGGTTTTTAACCAATCTGTTGCATCCAATAGGTGTGTTTATGGCAATGGATGATCAATTAGGTCATTTTCGTCCTCCATAGGCTTATTCTTGTCCAATTAGGGTTTTTAACCAATCTTGTGCATCCAATAGGCGTGTTTGTGTCATTGGATGATCAATTAGGTCATTTTCGTCCTCCCTAGGCTTATTCTTGTCCAATTAGGGTTTTTAACCGATCTTGTGCATCCAATAGGTGTGTTTGTGTCATTGGATGATCAATTAGGACATTTTCGTCCTCTCTAGGCATATTCTTGTCCAATTAGGGTTTTTAACCAATCTTGTGCATCCAATAGGTGTGTTTGTGTCATTGGATGATCAATTAGGTCATTTTCGTCCTCCCTAGGCTTATTCTTGTCCAATTAGGGTTTTTAACCAATCTTGTGCATCCAATAAGTTCATTTGTGTCATTGGAATAACATTTAGGTCATTTTCGTCCTCCATAGGCATATTCTTGTCCAATTAGGGTTTTTAACCAATCTTGTGCATCCAATAGGTGTGTTTGTGTCATTGGATGATCAATTAGGTCATTTTCGTCCTCCCTAGGCTTATTCTTCTCCAATTAGGGTTTTTAACCAATCTTGTGCATCCAATAAGTTCATTTGTGTCATTGGATTAACATTTAGGTCATTTTCGTTCTCCCTAGGCATATTCTTGTCCAATTAGGGTTTTTAACCAATCTTGTGCATCCAATAGGTGTGTTTGTGTCATTGGATGATCAATTAGGTCATTTTCGTCCTCCCTAGGCTTATTCTTGTCCAATTAGGGTTTTTAGCCAATCTTGTGCATCTAATAGGTGTGTTTGTGTCATTGGATGATCAATTAGGTCATTTTCGTCCTCCCTAGGCTTATTCTTGTCCAATTAGGGTTTTTAACCAATCTTGTGCATCCAATAAGTTGAGTTGTGTCATTGGATTAACATTTAGGTAATTTTCGTCCTCCCTAGGCATATTCTTGCCCAATTAGGGTTTTTAACCAATCTTTTGCATCCAATAGGTGTGTTTGTGTCATTGGATGATCAATTAGGTCATTTTCGTCCTCCCTAGGCATATTCTTGTCCAACTAGGGTTTTCAACCAATCTTGTGCATCGAATAGGTGTGTTTGTGTCATTGGATGATCAATTAGGTCATTATCGTCCTCCCTAGGCTTATTCTTGTCCAATTAGGGTTTTTAACCAATCTTGTGCATCCAATAAGTTCATTTGTGTCATTGGATTAACAATTAGGTCATTTTCGTCCTCCCTAGGCATATTCTTGCCCAATTAGGGTTTTTAACCAATCTTGTCCATCCAATAAGTTCATTTGTGTCATTCTATTAACACTTAGGTCATTTTCGTCCTCCCTAGGCTTATTCTTGTCCAATTAGGGTTTTTAACCAATCTTGTGCATCCAATAAGTTTGTTTGTGTCATTGGATGATCAATTAGGTCATTTTTGTCCTCCCTAGGCATATTCTTGTCCAACTAGGGTTTTTAACCAATCTTGTGCATCCAATAGGTGTGTTTGTGTCATTGGATGATCAATTAGGTCATTTTCGTCCTCCCTAGGCTTATTCTTGTCCAATTAGGGTTTTTAACCAATCTTGTGCATCGAATAGGTGTGTTTGTGTCATTGGATGATCAATTAGGTCATTTTCGTCCTTACTAGGCTTATTCTTGTCCAATTAGGGTTTTGAACCAATCTTGTGCATCCAATAGGTGTGTTTGTGTCATTGGATGATCAATTAGGTCATTTTCGTCCTCCCTAGGCTTATTCTTGTCCAATTAGGGTTTTTAACCAATCTTGTGCATCCAATAAGTTCATTTGTGTCATTGGATGATCAATTAGGTCATTGTCGTCCTCCCTAGGTATATTCTTGTCCAACTAGGGTTTTTAACCAATCTTGTGCATCCAATAGATGTGTTTCTGTCTTTGGATGATCAATTAGGTCATTTCCGTCCTCCCTAGGCTTATTCTTGTCCAATTAGGGTTTGGAACGAATCTTGTGCATCCAATAGGTGTGTTTGTGTCATTGGATGATCAATTAGGTCATTTTCGTCCTCCCTAGGCTTATTCTTGTCCAATTAGGGTTTTTAACCAATCTTGTGCATCCAATAAGTTCATTTGTGTCATTGGATTAACATTTAGGTCATTTTCGTCCTCCCTAGGCATATTCTTGTCCCATTAGGGTTTTTAACCAATCTTGTGCATCCAATAAGTTTGTTTTTTCATTGAATTAATATTTAGGTCATTTTCGTCCTCCCTAGGCATATTCTTGTCCAATTAGGGTTTTTAACCAATCTTGTGCATCCAATAGGTGTGTTTGTGTCATTGGATGATCAATTAGGTCATTTTCGTCCTCCCTAGGCATATTCTTGTCCAATTAGGGTTTTTAACCAATCTTGTGCATCCAATAAGTGTGTTTGTGGCAATGGATGATCAATTTGGTCATTTTCGTCCTCCCTAGGCTTATTCTTGACCAATTAGGGTTTTTAACCAATCTTGTGCATCCAATAAGTTGAGTTGTGTCATTGGATTAGCATTTAGGTCATTTTCGTCCTCCCTAGGCTTATTCTTGACCAATTAGGGTTTTTAACCAATCTTGTGCATCCAATAAGTTGAGTTGTGTCATTGGATTAGCATTTAGGTCATTTTCGTCCTCCCTAGGCTTATTCTTGTCCAATTAGGGTTTTTAACCAATCTTGTGCATCCAATAAGTTCATTTGTGTCATTGGATTAACATTTAGGTCATTTTCGTTCTCCCTAGGCATATTCTTGTCCAATTAGGGTTTTTAACCAATCTTGTGCATCCAATAGGTGTGTTTGTGTCATTGGATGATCAATTAGGTCATTTTCGTCGTCCCTAGGCATATTCTTGTCCAACTAGGGTTTTTAACCAAACTTGTGCATCCAATAGGTGTGTTTGTGTCATTGGATTATCAATTAGGTCATTTTCGTCCTCCTTAGGCTTATTCTTGTCCAATTAGGGTTTTTAATCAATCTTGTGCATCCAATAGGTGTGTTTGTGTCATTGGATGATCAATTAGGTCATTTTCGTCCTCCCTAGGCTTATTCTTGTCCAATTAGGGTTTTTAACCAATCTTGTGCATCCAATAAGTTCATTTGTGTCATTGGATTAACATTTAGGTCATTTTCGTTCTCCCTAGGCATATTCTTGTCCAATTAGGGTTTTTAACCAATCTTCTGCATCCAATAGGTGTGTTTGTGGCATTGGATGTTCAATTTAGGTCATTTTCGTTCTCCCTAGGCATATTCTTGTCCAACTAGGGTTTTTAACCAAACTTGTGCATCCAATAGGTGTGTTTGTGTCATTGGATTATCAATTAGGTCATTTTCGTCCTCCTTAGGCTTATTCTTGTCCAATTAGGGTTTTTAATCAATCTTGTGCATCCAATAGGTGTGTTTGTGTCATTGGATGATCAATTAGGTCATTTTCGTCCTCCCTAGGCTTATTCTTGTCCAATTAGGGTTTTTAACCAATCTTGTGCATCCAATAAGTTCATTTGTGTCATTGGATTAACATTTAGGTCATTTTTGTCTTCCCTAGGCATATTCTTGTCCAATTAGGGTTTTTAACCAATCTTGTGCTTCCAATAGGTGTGTTTGTGTCATTGGATGATCAATTAGGTCATTTTCGTCCTCCCTAGGCTTATTCTTGTCCAATTAGGGTTTTTAACCAATCTTGTGCATCCAATAAGTTGAGTTGTGTCATTGGATTAACATTTAGGTCATTTTCGTCCTCCCTAGGCTTATTCTTGTGCAATTAGGGTTTTTAACCAATCTTACGCATCCAATACGTTCATTTGTGTCATTGGATGATCAATTAGGTCATTTTCGTCCTCCATAGGCTTATTCTTGTCCAATTAGGATTTTTAACCAATGTTGTGCATCCAATAAGTTGAGTTGTGTCATTGGATTAACATTTAGGTCATTTTCATCCTCCCTAGGCTTATTCTTATCCAATTAGGGTTTTTAACCAATCTTGTGCATCCAATAGGTGTGTTTGTGTCATTGGATGATCAATTAGGTCATTTTCGTCCTCCCTAGGCTTATTCTTGTCCAATTAGGGTTTTTAACCAATCTTGTGCATCCAATAAGTTGAGTTGTGTCATTGGATTAACATTTAGGTCATTTTCGTCCTCCCTAGGCTTATTCTTTTCCAATTAGGGTTTTTAACAAATCTTGTGCATCCAATAGGTGTGTTTGTGTCATTGGATGATCAATTAGGTCATTTTCGTCCTCCCTAGGCTTATTCTTGTCCAATTAGGGTTTTTAACCAATCTTGTGCATCCAATAGGTGTGTTTGTGTCATTGGATGATCAATTAGGTCATTTTCGTCCTCCCTAGGCTTATTCTAGTCCAATTAGGGTTTTTAACTAATCTTGTGCATCCAATAGGTGTGTTTGTGTCATTGGATGATCAATTAGGTCATTTTCTTCCTCCCTAGGCTTATTCTTGTCCAATTAGGATTTTTAACCAATCTTGTGCATCTAATAGGTGTGTTTGTGTCATTGGATGATCAATTAGGTCATTTTCGTCCTCCCTAGGCTTATTCTTGTCCAATTAGGGTTTTTAACCAATCTTGTGCATCCAATAGGTGTGTCTGTGTCATTGGATGATCAATTAGGTCATTTTTGTCCTCCCTAGGCTTATTCTTGTCCAATTAGGGTTTTTAACCAATCTTGTGCATCGAATAGGTGTGTTTGTGTCATTGGATGATCAATTAGGTCATTTTCGTCCTCCCTAGGCTTATTCTTGTCCAATTAGGGTTTTTAACCAATCTTGTGCATCCAATAAGTTTGTTTGTGTCATTGGATGATCAATTAGGTCATTTTCGTCCTCCCTAGGCATATTCTTGTCCAACTAGGGTTTTGAACCAATCTTGTGCATCCAATAAGTTTGTTTGTGTCATTGGATGATCAATTAGGTCATTTTCGTCCTCCCTAGGCTTATTCTTGTCCAATTAGGGTTTTTAACCAATCTTGTGCATCCAATAAGTTCATTTGTGTCATTGGATTAACATTTAGGTCATTTTCGTCCTCCTTAGGCATATTCTTGTCCAATTAGGGTTTTTAACCAATCTTGTGCATCCAATAGGTGTGTTTGTGTCATTGGATGATCAATTGGGTCATTTTCGTGCTCCCTAGGCTTATTCTTGTCCAATTAGGGTTTTTAACCAATCTTGTGCATCCAATAAGTTCATTTGTGTCATTGGATGATCAATTAGGTCATTTTCGTCCTCCCTAGGCTTATTCCTGTCCAATTAGGGTTTTTAACCAATCTTGTGCATCCAATAAGTTGAGTTGTGTCATTGGATTAACATTTAGGTCATTTTCGTCCTCCCTAGGCATATTCTTGCCCAATTAGGGTTTTTAACTAATCTTGTGCATCCAATAGGTGTGTTTGTGTCATTGGATGATCAAATAGGTCATTTTCGTCCTCCCTAGGCATATTCTTGTCCAACTAGGGTTTTCAACCAATCTTGTGCATCGAATAGGTGTGTTTGTGTTATTGGATGATCAATTAGGTCATTATCGTCCTCCCTAGGCTTATTCTTGTCCAATTAGGGTTTTTAACCAATCTTGTGCATCCAATAAGTTCATTTGTGTCATTGGATTAACATTTAGGTCATTTTCGTCCTCCCTAGGCATATTCTTGCCCAATTAGGGTTTTTAACCAATCTTGTCCATCCAATAAGTTCATTTGTGTCATTGGATTAACATTTAGGTCATTTTCGTCCTCCCTAGGCTTATTCTTGTCCAATTAGGGTTTTTAACCAATCTTGTGCATCCAATAAGTTTGTTTGTGTCATTGGATGATCAATTAGGTCATTTTTGTCCTCCCTAGGCATATTCTTGTCCAACTAGGGTTTTTAACCAATCTTGTGCATCCAATAGGTGTGTTTGTGTCATTGGATGATCAATTAGGTCATTTTCGTCCTCCCTAGGCTTACTCTTGTCCAATTAGGGTTTTTAACCAATCTTGTGCATCGAATAGGTGTGTTTGTGTCATTGGATGATCAATTAGGTCATTTTCGTCCTCCCTAGGCTTATTCTTGTCCAATTAGGGTTTTTAACTAATCTTGTGCATCCAATAAGTTGAGTTGTGTCATTGGATTAACATTTAGGTCATTTTCGTCCTCCCTAGGCATATTCTTGCCCAATTAGGGTTTTTAACCAATCTTGTGCATCCAATAGGTGTGTTTGTGTCATTGGATGATCAATTAGGTCATTTTCGTCCTCCCTAGGCATATTCTTGTCCAACTAGGGTTTTCAACCAATCTTGTGCATTGAATAGGTGTGTTTGTGTCATTGGATGATCAATTAGGTCATTATCGTCCTCCCTAGGCTTATTCTTGTCCAATTAGGGTTTTTAACCAATCTTGTGCATCCAATAAGTTCATTTGTGTCATTGGATTAACAATTAGGTCATTTTCGTCCTCCCTAGGCATATTCTTGCACAATTAGGGTTTTTAACCAATCTTGTCCATCCAATAAGTTCATTTGTGTCATTGGATTAACATTTAGGTCATTTTCGTCCTCCCTAGGCTTATTCTTCTCCAATTAGGGTTTTTAACCAATCTTGTGCATCCAATAAGTTTGTTTGTGTCATTGGATGATCAATTAGGTCATTTTTGTCCTCCCTACGCATATTCTTGTCCAACTAGGGTTTTTAACCAATCTTGTGCATCCAATAGGTGTGTTTGTGTCATTGGATGATCAATTAGGTCATTTTCGTCCTCCCTAGGCTTATTCTTGTCCAATTAGGGTTTTTAACCAATCTTGTGCATCGAATAGGTGTGTTTGTGTCATTGGATGATCAATTAGGTCATTTTCGTCCTCCCTAGACTTATTCTTGTACAATTAGGGTTTTTAACCAATCTTGTGCATCGAATAGGTGTGTTTGTGTCATTGGATGATCAATTAGGTCATTTTCGTCCTCCCTAGGCTTATTCTTGTCCAATTAGGGTTTTTAACCAATCTTGTGCATCCAATAAGTTGAGTTGTGTCATTGGATTAACATTTAGGTCATTTTCGTCCTCCCTAGGCATATTCTTGTCCAATTAGATTTTTTACCAATCTTGTGCATCCAATAAGTTGAGTTGTGTCATTGGATTAACATTTAGGTCATTTTCGCCCTCCCTAGGCATATTCTTGTCCAATTAGGGTTTTTAACCAATCTTGTGCATCCAATAGGTGTGTTTGTGTCATTGGATGATCAATTAGTTCATTTTCATCCTCCCTAGGCATATTCTTGTCCAATTAGGGTTTTTAACCAATCTTGTGCATCCAATTGGTGGGTTTGTGTCATTGGATGATCAATTAGGTCATTTTCGTCCTCCCTAGGCTTATTCTTGTCCAATTAGGGTTTTTAACCAATCTTGTGCATCCAATAAGTTGAGTTGTGTCATTGGATTAACATTTAGGTCATTTTCGTCCTCCCTAGGCTTACTCTTGTCCAATTAGGGTTTTTAACCAATCTTGTGCTTCCAATAGGTGTGTTTGTGTCATTGGATGATCAATTAGGTCATTTTCGTCTTCCCTAGGCTTATTCTTGTCCAATTAGTGTTTTTAACTAATCTTGTGCATCCAATAAGTTTATTTGTGTCATTGGATGATAAATTAGGTCACTTTCGTCCTCCCTAGGCATATTCTTGTCCAATTAGGGTTTTTAACCAATCTTGTGCATCCAATAGGTGTGTTTGTGTCATTGGATGATCAATTAGGTCATTTTCGTCCTCCCTAGGCTTATTCTTGTCCAATTAGGGTTTTTAACCAATCTTGTGCATCCAATAAGTTCATTTGTGTCATTGGATGATCAATTAGGTCATTTTCGTCCTTCCTAGACATATTCTTGTCCAACTAGGGTTTTTAACCAACCTTGTGCATCCAATAGGTGTGTTTGTGTCTTTGGATGATCAATTAGGTCATTTTCGTCCTCCTTAGGCTTATTCTTGTCCAATTAGGGTTTTTAACCAATCTTGTGCATCCAATAAGTTCATTTGTGTCATTGGATTAACATTTAGGTCATTTTCGTCCTCCCTAGGCATATTCTTGTCCAATTAGGGTTTTTAACCAATCTTGTGCATCCAATAGGTGTGTTTGTGTCATTGGATGATCAATTAGGTCATTTTCGTCCTCCCTAGGCTTATTCTTGTCCAATTAGGGTTTTTAACCAATCTTGTGCATCCAATAAGTTCATTTGTGTCATTGGATTAACATTTACGTCATTTTCGTCCTCCCTAGGCATATTCTTGGCCAATTAGGGTTTTTAACCAATCTTGTGCATCCAATAGATGTGTTTGTGTCATTGGATGATCAATTAGGTCATTTTCGTCCTCCCTAGGCTTATTCTTGTCCAATTAGGGTTTTTCACCAATCTTGTGCATCCAATAAGTTCATTTGTGTCATTGGATTAACATTTAGGTCATTTTCGTCCTCCCTAGGCATATTCTTGTCCAATTAGGGTTTTTAACCAATCTTGTGCATCCAATAGGTGTGTTTGTGTCATTGGATGATCAATTAGGTCATTTTCGTCCTTTCTATGCTTATTCTTGTCCAATTAGGGTTTTTAACCAATCTTGTGCATCCAATAAGTTCATTTGTTTCATTGGATGTTCAATTAGGTCATTTTCGTCCTCCCTAGGCATATTCTTGTCCAACTAGTGTTTTTAACCAATCTTGTGCTTCGAATAGGTGCGTTTGTGTCATTGGATGATCAATTAGGTCATTTTCGTCCTCACTAGGCTTATTCATGTCCATTTAGGGTTTTTAACCAATCTTGTGCATCCAATAGGTGTGTTTGTGTCATTGGATGATCAATTAGGTCATTTTCGTCCTCCCTAGGCTTATTCTTGTCCAATTAGGGTTTTTAACCAATCTTGTGCATCCAATAAGTTCATTTGTGTCATTGGATGATCAATTAGGTCATTTTCGTCCTCACTAGGCATATTCTTGTCCAACTAGGGTTTTAAACCAATCTTGTGCATCTAATAGGTGTGTTTGTGTCATTGGATGATCAATTAGGTCATTTTCGTCCTCCCTAGGCTTATTCTTGTCCAATTAGGGTTTTTAACCAATCTTGTGCATCCAATAAGTTCATTTGTGTCATTGGATTAACATTTAGGTCATTTTCGTCCTCCATAGGCATATTCTTGTCCAATTAGGGTTTTTAACCAATCTTGTCCTTCCAATAGGTGTGTTTGTGTCATTCGATGATCAATTAGGTCATTTTCGTCCTCCCTAGGCTTATTCTTGTCCAATTAGGGTTTTTAACCAATCTTGTGCATCCAATAACTTTGTTTGTGTCATTGAATTAATATATAGGTCATTTTCGTCCTCCCTAGGCATATTCTTGTCCAACTAGGGTTTTTAACCAATCTTGTGCATCCAATAGGTGTGTTTGTGTCATTGGATGATCAATTAGGTCATTTTCGTCCTCCCTAGGCTTATTCTTGTCCAATTAGGGTTTTTAACCAATCTTGTGCATCCAATAAGTTCATTTGTGTCATTGGATGATAAATTTGGTCATTTTCGTCCTCCATAGGCATATTCTTGTCCAACTAGGGTTTTAAACCAATCTTGTGCATCCAATAGGTGTGTTTGTGTCATTGGATGATCAATTAGGTCATTTTCGTCCTCCCTAGGCTTATTCTTGTCCAATTAGGGTTTTTAACCAATCTTGTGCATCCAATAGGTGTGTTTGTGTCATTGGATGATCAATTAGGTCATTTTCGTCCTCCCTAGGCTTATTCTTGTCCAATTAGGGTTTTTAACCAATCTTGTGCATCCGATAAGTTTGTTTGTGTCATTGAATTAATATATAGGTAATTTTCGTCCTCCCTAGGCATATTCTTGTCCAATTAGGGTTTTTAACCAATCTTGTGCATCCAATAGGTGTGTTTGTGTCATTGGATGATCAATTAGGTCATTTTCGTCCTCCCTAGGCTTATTCTTGTCCAATTAGGGTTTTTAACCAATCTTGTGCATCCAATAAGTTGAGTTGTGTCATTGGATTAACATTTAGGTCATTTTCGTCCTCCCTAGGCTTATTCTTGTGCAATTAGGGTTTTTAACCAATCTTACGCATCCAATACGTTCATTTGTGTCATTGGATGATCAATTAGGTCATTTTCGTCCTCCATAGGCTTATTCTTGTCCAATTAGGATTTTTAACCAATGTTGTGCATCCAATAAGTTGAGTTGTGTCATTGGATTAACATTTAGGTCATTTTCATCCTCCCTAGGCTTATTCTTATCCAATTAGGGTTTTTAACCAATCTTGTGCATCCAATAGGTGTGTTTGTGTCATTGGATGATCAATTAGGTCATTTTCGTCCTCCCTAGGCTTATTCTTGTCCAATTAGGGTTTTTAACCAATCTTGTGCATCCAATAAGTTGAGTTGTGTCATTGGATTAACATTTAGGTCATTTTCGTCCTCCCTAGGCATATTCTTGCCCAATTAGGGTTTTTAACCAATCTTGTGCATCCAATAAGTTTGTTTGTGTCATTGGATGATCAATTAGGTCATTTTTGTCCTCCCTAGGCATATTCTTGTCCAACTAGGGTTTTTAACCAATCTTGTGCATCCAATAGGTGTGTTTGTGTCATTGGATGATCAATTAGGTCATTTTCGTCCTCCCTAGGCTTATTCTTGTCCAATTAGGGTTTTTAACCAATCTTGTGCATCCAATAAGTTGAGTTGTGTCATTGGATTAACATTTAGGTCATTTTCGTCCTCCCTAGGCATATTCTTGCCCAATTAGGGTTTTTTAACCAATCTTGTGCATCCAATAGGTGTGTTTGTGTCATTGGATGATCAATTAGGTCATTTTCGTCCTCCCTAGGCATATTCTTGTCCAACTATGGTTTTCAACCAATCTTGTGCATCGAATAGGTGTGTTTGTGTCATTGGATGATCAATTAGGTCATTATCGTCCTCCCTAGGCTTATTCTTGTCCAATTAGGGTTTTTAACCAATCTTGTGCATCCAATAAGTTCATTTGTGTCATTGGATTAACAATTAGGTCATTTTCGTCCTCCCTAGGCATATTCTTGCCCAATTAGGGTTTTTAACCAATCTTGTCCATCCAATAAGTTCATTTGTGTCATTGGATTAACATTTAGGTCATTTTCGAGCTCCCTAGGCTTATTCTTGTCCAATTAGGGTTTTTAACCAATCTTGTGCATCCAATAAGTTTGTTTGTGTCATTGGATGATCAATTAGGTCATTTTCGTCCTCCCTAGGCATATTCTTGTCCAACTAGGGTTTTGAACCAATCTGGTGCATCCAATAGGTGTGTTTGTGTCATTGGATGATCAATTAGGTCATTTTCGTCCTCCCTAGGCTTATTCTTGTCCAATTAGGGTTTTTAACCAATCTTGTGCATCCAATAAGTTCATTTGTGTCATTGGATTAACATTTAGGTCATTTTCGTCCTCCTTAGGCATATTCTTGTCCAATTAGGGTTTTTAACCAATCTTGTGCATCCAATAGGTGTGTTTGTGTCATTGGATGATCAATTGGGTCATTTTCGTGCTCCCTAGGCTTATTCTTGTCTAATTAGGGTTTTAAACCAATCTTGTGCATCCAATAAGTTCATTTGTGTCATTGGATGATCAATTAGGTCATTTTCGTCCTCCCTTGGCTTATTCTTGTCCAATTAGGATTTTTAACCAATCTTGTGCATCCAATAAGTTTGTTTGTGTCATTGGATGATCAATTAGGTCATTTTCGTCCTCCCTAGGCATATTCTAGTCCAACTAGGGTTTTTAACCAATCTTGTGCATCCAATAGGTGTGTTTGTGTCATTGGATGATCAATTAGGTCATTTTCGTCCTCCCTAGGCTTATTCTTGTCCAATTAGGGTTTAACCAATCTTGTGCATCCAATAAGTTCATTTGTGTCATTGGATTAACATTTAGGTCATTTTCGTTCTCCCTAGGCATATTCTTGTCCAATTAGGGTTTTTAACCAATCTTGTGCATCCAATTGGTGTGTTTGTGTCATTGGATGATCAATTTAGGTCATTTTCGTTCTCCCTAGGCATATTCTTGTCCAATTAGGATTTTTAATCAATCTTGTGCATCCAATAGGTGTTTTTGGGTCATTGGATGATCAATTAGGTCATTTTCGTCCTCCCTAGGCATATTCTTGCCCAATTAGTGTTTTTAACCAATCTTGTCCATCCAATAAGTTCATTTGTGTCATTGGATTAACATTTAGGTCATTTTCGTCGTCCTTAGGCATATTCTTGTCCAATTAGGGTTTTTAACCAATCTTGTGCATCCAATAGGTGTGTTTGTGTCATTGGATGATCAATTGGGTCATTTTCGTGCTCCCTAGGCTTATTCTTTTCCAATTAGGGTTTTTAACCAATCTTGTGCATCCAATAAGTTTGTTTGTGTCATTGGATGATCAATTAGGTCATTTTTGTCCTCCCTAGGCATATTCTTGTCCAACTAGGGTTTTTAACCAATCTTGTGCATCCAATAGGTGTGTTTGTGTCATTGGATGATCAATTAGGTCATTTTCGTCCTCCCTAGGCTTATTCTTGTCCAATTAGGGTTTTTAACCAATCTTGTGCATCCAATAAGTTGAGTTGTGTCATTGGATTAACATTTAGGTCATTTTCGTCCTCCCTAGGCATATTCTTGCCCAATTAGGGTTTTTTAACCAATCTTGTGCATCCAATAGGTGTGTTTGTGTCATTGGATGATCAATTAGGTCATTTTCGTCCTCCCTAGGCATATTCTTGTCCAACTATGGTTTTCAACCAATCTTGTGCATCGAATAGGTGTGTTTGTGTCATTGGATGATCAATTAGGTCATTATCGTCCTCCCTAGGCTTATTCTTGTCCAATTAGGGTTTTTAACCAATCTTGTGCATCCAATAAGTTCATTTGTGTCATTGGATTAACAATTAGGTCATTTTCGTCCTCCCTAGGCATATTCTTGCCCAATTAGGGTTTTTAACCAATCTTGTCCATCCAATAAGTTCATTTGTGTCATTGGATTAACATTTAGGTCATTTTCGTCCTCCCTAGGCATATTCTTGTCCAATTAGGGTTTTTAACCAATCTAGTGCATCCAATAAGTTTGTTTGTGTCATTGGATGATCAATTAGGTCATTTTTGTCCTCCCTAGGCATATTCTTGTCCAACTAGGGTTTTTAACCAATCTTGTGCATCCAATAGGTGTGTTTGTGTCATTGGATGATCAATTAGGTCATTTTCGTCCTCCCTAGGCTTATTCTTGTCCAATTAGGGTTTTTAACCAATCTTGTGCATCAAATAAGTTGAGTTGTGTCATTGGATGATCAATTAGGTCATTTTCATCCTCCCTAGGCTTATTCTTGTCCAATTAGGGTTTTTAACCAGTCTTGTGCATCCAATAAGTTGAGTTGTGTCATTGGATTAACATTTAGGTCATTTTCGTCCTCCCTAACCTTATTCTTGTCCAATTAGGGTTTTTAACCAATCTTGTGCATCCAATAGCTGTGTTTGTGTCATTCGATGATCAATTAGGTCATTTTCTTCCTCCCTAGGCTTATTCTTGTCCAATTATGGTTTTTAACCAATCTTGTGCATCCAATAGGTGTGTTTGTGTCATTGGATGATCAATTAGGTCATTTTCGTCCTCCATAGGCTTATTCTTGTCCAATTAGGGTTTTTAACCAATCTTGTGCATCCAATAAGTTTGTTTTTGTCATTGAATTAATATTTAGGTCATTTTCGTCCTCCCTAGACATATTCTTGTCCAATTAGGGTTTTTAACCAATCTTGTGCATCCAATAGGTGTGTTTGTGTCATTGGATGATCAATTAGGTCATTTTCGTCCTCCCTAGGCTTATTCTTGTCCAATTAGGGTTTTTAACCAATCTTGTGCATCCAATAAGTTCATTTGTGTCATTGGATTAACATTTAGGTCATTTTCGTCCTCCCTAGGCATATTCTTGTCCAATTAGGTTTTTTAACCAATCTTGTGCATCCAATATGTGTGTTTGTGTCATTGGATGATCAATTAGGTCATTTTCGTCCTCCCTAGGCTTATTCTTGTCCAATTAGGGTTTTTAACCAATCTTGTGCATCCAATAAGTTCGTTTGTGTCATTGGATTAACATTTAGGTCATATTCGTCCTCCCTAGGCATATTCTTGTCCAATTAGGGTTTTTAACCAATCTTGTGCATCCTATAGGTGTGTTTGTGTCATTGGATGATCAATTATGTCATTTTCATCCTCCCTAGGCATATTCTTGTCCAGTTAGGGTTTTTAACCAATATTGTGCATCCAATAGGTGTGTTTGTATCATTGGAGGATCAATTAGGTCATTTTCGTCCTCCCTAGGCTTATTCTTTTCCAATTAGGGTTTTTAACCAATCTTGTGCATCCAATAAGTTCATTAGTGTCATTGGATGATCAATTAGGTCATTTTCGTCCTCCCTAGGCATGTTCTTGTCCAACTAGGGTTTTTAACCAATCTTGTGCATCCAATAGGTGTGTTTGTGTCATTTTATGATCAATTAGGTCATTTTCGTCCTCCCTAGGCTTATTCTTGTCCTATTAGGGTTTTTAACCAATCTTGTGCATCCAATAAGTTTGTTTGTCTCATTAAATTAATATTTAGGTCATTTTCGTCCTCCCTAGGCATATTCTTGTCCAATTAGGGTTTTTAACCAATCTTGTGTATCCAATAGGTGTGTTTGTGTCATTGGATGATCAATTAGGTCATTTTCGTCCTCCCTAGGCTTATTCTTATCAAGTTATGGTTTTTAACCAATCTTGTGCATCCAATAGGCGTGTTTGTGTCATTGGATGATCAATTAGGTCATTTTCGTCCTCCCTAGGCATATTCTTGTCCAATTAGAGTTTTTAACCAATCCTGTGCATCCAATAGGTGTGTTTGTGTCATTGGATGATCAATTAGGTCATTTTCGTCCTCCCTAGGCTTATTCTTGTCCAATTAGGGTTTTTAACCAATCTTGTGCATCCAATAGGTGTGTTAGTGTCATTGGATGATCAATTAGATCATTTTCGTCCTCCCTAGGCATATTCTTGTCCAATTAGGGTTTTTAACCAATCTTGTGCATCCAATAGGTGTGTTTGTGTCATTGGATGATGAATTAGGTCATTTTCGTCCTCCCTAGGCTTATTCTTGTCCAATTAGGATTTTTAACCAATCTTGTGCATCCAATAAGTTCATTTGTGTCATTGGATGATCAATTAGGTCATTTTCGTCCTCCCTAGGCATATTCTTGTCCAACTAGGGTTTTTAACCATTCTTGTGCATCCAATAGGTGTGTTTGTGTCTTTGGATGATCAATTAGGTCATTTTCGTCCTCCCTAGGCTTATTCTTGTCCAATTAGGGTTTTTAACCAATCTTGGGCATCCAATATGTGTGTTTATGTCATTGGATGATCAATTAGGTCATTTTCGTCCTCCCTAGGCTTATTCTTGTCCAATTAGGGTTTTTAACCAATCTTGTGCATCCAATAGGTGTGTTTGTGTCATTGGATGATCAATTAGGTCATTTTCGTCCTCCCTAGGCTTATTCTTGTCCAATTAGGGTCTTTAACCAATCTTGTGCATCCAAAAAGTTTGTTTCTTTCATTGAATTAATATTTAGGTCATTTTCGTCCTCCCTAGGCATATTCTTGTCCAATTAGGGTTTTTAACCAATCTTGTGCATCCAATAGGTGTGTTTGTGTCATTGGATGATCAATTAGGTCATTTTCGTCCTCCCTAGGCTTATACTTGTCCAATTATGGTTTTTAACCAGTCTTGTGCATCCAATAGGTGTGTTTGTGTCATTGGATGATCAATTAGGTCATTTTCGTCCTCCCTAGGCTTATTCTTGTCCAATTAGGGTTTTTAACCAATCTTGTGCATCCAATAAGTTGAGTTGTGTCATTGGATTAACATTTAGGTCATTTTCGTCCTCCCTAGGCTTATTCTTTTCCAATTAGGGTTTTTAACAAATCTTGTGCATCCAATAGGTGTGTTTGTGTCATTGGATGATCAATTAGGTCATTTTCGTCCTCCCTAGGCTTATTCTTGTCCAATTAGGGTTTTTAACCAATCTTGTGCATCCAATAGGTGTGTTTGTGTCATTGGATGATCAATTAGGTCATTTTCGTCCTCCCTAGGGTTATTCTTGTCCAATTAAGGTTTTTAACCAATCTTGTGCATCCAATAGGTGTGTTTGTGTCATTGGATGATCAATTAGGTCATTTTCGTCCTCCCTAGGCTTATTCTTGTCCAATTAAGGTTTTTAACCAATCTTGTGCATCCAATAGGTGTGTTTGTGTCATTGGATGATCAATTAGGTCATTTTTGCGCCTCCCAAGGCATATTCTTGTCCAATTAGGGTTTTTAACCAATCTTGTGCAACCAATAGGTGTGTTTGTGTCATTGGATGATCAATTAGGTCATTTTCGTCCTCCCTAGGCTTATTCTTGTCCAATTAGGGTTTTTAACCAATCTTGTGCATCCAATAAGTTCATTTGTGTCATTGGATTAACATTTAGGTCATTTTCGTCCTCCCTAGGATTATTCTTGTCCAATTAGGGTTTTTAAGCAATCTTGTGCATCCAATAGGTGTGTTTGTGTCATTGGATGATCAATTAGGTCATTTTCGTCCTCCCTAGGCTTATTCATGTCCAATTAGGGTTTTTAACCAATCTTGTGCATCCAATAAGTTCATTTGTGTCATTGGATTAACATTTAGGTCATTTTCGTCCTCCCTAGGCATATTCTTGGCCAATTAGGGTTTTTAACCAGTCTTGTGCATCTAATAGGTGTGTTTGTGTCATTGGATGATCAATTAGGTCATTTTCGTCCTCCCTAGGCTTATTCTTGTCCAATTAGGGTTTTTAACCAATCTTGTGCATCCAATAAGTTCATTTGTGTCATTGGATTAACATTTAGGTCATTTTCGTCCTCCCTAGGCATATTCTTGTCCAATTAGGGTTTTTAACCAATCTTGTGCTTCCCATAGGTGTGTTTGTGTCATTGGATGATCAATTAGGTCATTTTCGTCCTCCCTAGGCTTATTCTTGTCCAATTAGGGTTTTCAAACCAATCTTGTGCATCCAATAAGTTCATTTGTGTCATTGGATGATCAATTAGGTCATTTTCGTCCTCCCTAGGCATATTCTTGTCCAACTAGGGTTTTTAACCAATCTTGTGCATCCAATAGGTGTGTTTGTGTCATTGGATGATGAATTAGGTCATTTTCGTCCTCCCTAGGCTTATTCTTGTCCAATTAGGGTTTTTAACCAATCTTGTGCATCCAATAGGTGTGTTTGTGTCATTCGATGATCAATTAGGT
>JBBPBR010001636.1:0-12082 GCA_037974775.1 Cicer pinnatifidum | reverse complement strand
TAGGCATATTCTTGTCCAATTAGGGTTTTTAACCAATCTTGTGCATCCAATAGGTGTGTTTGTGTCATTGGATGATCAATTAGGTCATTTTCGTCCTCCCTAGGCTTATTCTTGTCCAATTAGGGTTTTTAACCAATCTTGTGCATCCAATAAGTTCATTTGTGTCATTGGATGATCAATTAGGTCATTTTCATCCTCCCTAGGCTTATTCTTTTCCAACTAGGGTTTTTAACCAATCATGTGCATCCAATAGGTGTGTTTGTGTCATTGGATGATCAATTAGGTCATTTTCGTCCTCCCTAGGCTTATTCTTGTCCAATTAGGGTTTTTAACCAATCTTGTGCATCCAATAAGTTCATTTGTGTCATTGGATTAACATTTAGGTCATATTCATCCTCCGTAGGCATATTCTTGTCCAATTAGGGTTTTTAACCAATCTTGTGCATCCAATAGGTGTGTTTGTGTCATTGGATGATCAATTAGGTCATTTTCATCCTCCCTAGGCATATTCTTGTCCAGTTAGGGTTTTTAACCAATCTTGTCCATCCAATAGGTGTGTTTGTGTCATTGGATGATCAATTAGGTCATTTTCGTCCTCCCTAGGCTTATTCTTGTCCAATTAGGGTTTTTAACCAATCTTGTGCATCCAATAAGTTCATTTGTGTCATTGGATTAACATTTAGGTCATTTTAGTCCTCCCTAGGCATATTCTTGTCCAATTAGGGTTTTTAACCAATCTTGTGCATTCAATAGGTGTGTTTGTGTCATTGGACGATCAATTAGATCATTTTCGTCCTCCCTAGGCTTATTCTTGTCCAATTAGGGTTTTTAACCAATCTTGTGCATCCAATAAGTTCATTTGTGTTATTGGATGATCAATTAGGTCATTTTCGTCCTCCCTAGGCATATTCTTGTCCAATTAGGGTTTTTAACCAATCTTGTGCATCCAATAGGTGTGTTTGTGTCATTGGATGATCAATTAGGTCATTTTCGTCCTCCCTAGGCTTATTCTTGTCCAATTAGGGTTTTTAACCAATCTTGTGCATCCAATAAGTTTGTTTGTGTCATTGGATTAATATTTAGGTCATTTTCGTCCTCCCTAGGCATATTCTTGTCCAACTAGGGTTTTTAACCAATCTTGTGCATCCAATAGGTGTGTTTGTGTCATTGGATGATCAATTAGGTCATTTTCGTCCTCCCTAGGCTTATTCTTGTCCAATTAGGGTTTTTAACCAATCTTGTGCATCCAATAAGTTCATTTGTGTCATTGGATTAACATTTAGGTCATTTTCATTCTCCCTAGGCATATTCTTGTCCAATTAGGGTTTTTAAGCAATCTTGTGCATCCAATAAGTTCATTTGTGTCATTGGATGATCAATTAGGTCATTTTCGTCCTCCCTAGGCTTATTCTTGTCCAATTAGGGTTTTTAACCAATCTTGTGCATCCAATAAGTTCATTTGTGTTATTGGATTAACATTTAGGTCACTTTCGTCTTCCCTAGGCATATTCTTGTCCAATTAGGGTTTTTAACCAATCTTGTGCATCCAATAAGTTGAGTTGTGTCATTGGATTCACATTTAGGTCATTTTCGCCTTCCCTAGGCTTATTCTTGTCCAATTAGGGTTTTTAATCAATCTTGTGCATCCATTAGGTGTGTTTGTGTCATTGGATGATCAATTAGGTCATTTTCCTCCTCCCTAGGCATATTCTTGTCCAACTAGGGTTTTTAACCAATCTTGTGCATCCAATAGGTGTGTTTGTGTCATTGGATTATCAATTAGGTCATTTTCGTCCTCCTTAGGCCTATTCTTGTCCAATTATGGTTTTTAATCAATCTTGTGCATCCAATAGGTGTGTTTGGGTCATTGGATGATCAATTAGGTCATTTTCGTCCTCCCTAGGCTTATTCTTGTCCAATTAGGGTTTTTAACCAATCTTGTGCATCCAATAAGTTCATTTGTGTCATTGGATTAACATTTAGGTCATTTTCGTTCTCCCTAGGCATATTCTTGTCCAATTAGGGTTTTTAACCAATCTTGTGCATCCAATAGGTGTGTTTGTGTCATTGGATGATCAATTTAGGTCATTTTCGTTCTCCCTAGGCATATTCTTGTCCAATTAGGGTTTTTAATCAATCTTGTGCATCCAATAGGTGTGTTTGTGTCATTGGATGATCAATTTGGTCATTTCTGTCCTCCCTAGGCATATTCTTTTCCAATTAGGGTTTTAAACCAATCTTGTGCATCCAATAGGTGTGTTTGTGTCATCGGATGATCAATTAGGTCATTCTCGTCCTCCCTAGGCTTATTCTTGCCCAATTAGGGTTTTTAACCAATCTTGTCCATCCAATAAGTTGAGTTGTGTCATTGGATTAACATTTAGGTCATTGTCGTCCTCCCTAGGCTTATTCTTGTCCAATTAGGATTTTTAACCAATCTTATGCATCCAATAAGTTTGTTTGTGTCATTGGATGATCAATTAGGTCATTTTCGTCCTCCCTAGGCATATTCTAGTCCAACTAGGGTTTTTAACCAATCTTGTGCATCCAATAGGTGTGTTTGTGTCAATTGATGATCAATTAGGTCATTTTCGTCCTCCTTATGCTTATTCTTGTCCAATTAGGGTTTTTAACCAATCTTGTGCATCTAATAAGTTCATTTGTGTCATTGGATTAACATTTAGGTCATTTTCGTTCTCCCTAGGCATATTCTTTTCCAATTAGGGTTTTTAACCAATCTTGTGCATCCAATTGGTGTGTTTGTGTCATTGGATGATCAATTTAGGTCATTTTCGTTCTCCCTAGGCATATTCTTGTCCAATTAGGATTTTTAATCAATCTTGTGCATCCAATAGGTGTTTTTGTGTCATTGGATGATCAATTAGGTCATTTTCGTCCTCCCTAGGCATATTCTTGCCCAATTAGTGTTTTTAACCAATCTTGTCCATCCAATAAGTTCATTTGTGTCATTGGATTCACATTAAAGTCATTTTCGTCCTCCTTAGGCATATTCTTGTCCAATTAGGGTTTTTAACCAATCTTGGGCATCCAATAGGTGTGTTTGTGTCATTGGATGATCAATTGGGTCATTTTCGTGCTCCCTAGGCTTATTCTTGTCCAATTAGGGTTTTTAACCAATCTTGTGCATCCAATAAGTTCATTTGTGTCATTGGATGATCAATTAGGTCATTTTCGTCCTCCCTAGGCTTATTCCTGTCCAATTAGCGTTTTTAACCAATCTTGTGCATCCAATAAGTTGAGTTGTGTCATTGGATTAACATTTAGGTCATTTTCGTCCTCCCTAGGCTTATTCTTGTCCAATTAGGGTTTTTAACCAATCTTGTGCATCCAATAGGTGTGTTTGTGTCATTGGATGATCAATTAGGTCATTTTCGTCCTCTCTAGGCATATTCTTGTCCAACTAGGGTTTTCAACCAATCTTGTGCATCGAATAGGTGTGTTTGTGTCATTGGGTGATCAATTAGGTCATTATCGTCCTCCCTAGGCTTATTCTTGTCCAATTAGGGTTTTTAACCAATCTTGTGCATCCAATAAGTTCATTTGTGTCATTGGATTAACATTTAGGTCATTTTCGTTCTCCCTAGGCATATTCTTGTCCAATTAGGGTTTTTAACCAATCTTGTGCATCCAATAGGTGTGTTTGTGTCATTGGATGATCAATTTAGGTCATTTTCGTTCTCCCTAGGCATATTCTTGTCCAATTAGGGTTTTTAATCAATCTTGTGCATCCAATAGGTGTGTTTGTGTCATTGGATGATCAATTTGGTCATTTCTGTCCTCCCTAGGCATATTCTTTTCCAATTAGGGTTTTAAACCAATCTTGTGCATCCAATAGGTGTGTTTGTGTCATCGGATGATCAATTAGGTCATTCTCGTCCTCCCTAGGCTTATTCTTGCCCAATTAGGGTTTTTAACCAATCTTGTCCATCCAATAAGTTGAGTTGTGTCATTGGATTAACATTTAGGTCATTGTCGTCCTCCCTAGGCTTATTCTTGTCCAATTAGGATTTTTAACCAATCTTATGCATCCAATAAGTTTGTTTGTGTCATTGGATGATCAATTAGGTCATTTTCGTCCTCCCTAGGCATATTCTAGTCCAACTAGGGTTTTTAACCAATCTTGTGCATCCAATAGGTGTGTTTGTGTCAATTGATGATCAATTAGGTCATTTTCGTCCTCCTTATGCTTATTCTTGTCCAATTAGGGTTTTTAACCAATCTTGTGCATCTAATAAGTTCATTTGTGTCATTGGATTAACATTTAGGTCATTTTCGTTCTCCCTAGGCATATTCTTTTCCAATTAGGGTTTTTAACCAATCTTGTGCATCCAATTGGTGTGTTTGTGTCATTGGATGATCAATTTAGGTCATTTTCGTTCTCCCTAGGCTTATTCTTGTCCAATTAGGATTTTTAATCAATCTTGTGCATCCAATAGGTGTTTTTGTGTCATTGGATGATCAATTAGGTCATTTTCGTCCTCCCTAGGCATATTCTTGCCCAATTAGTGTTTTTAACCAATCTTGTCCATCCAATAAGTTCATTTGTGTCATTGGATTAACATTTAGGTCATTTTCGTCCTCCCTAGGCTTATCCTTGTCCAATTAGGGTTTTTAACCAATCTTGTGCATCCAATAAGTTTGTTTGTGTCATTGGATGATCAATTAGGTCATTTTCGTCCTCCCTAGGCTTATTCTTGTCCAATTAGGGTTTTTAACCAATCTTGTGCTTCCAATAGGTGTGTTTGTGTCATTGGATGATCAATTAGGTCACTTTCGTCCTCCCTAGGCTTATTCTTGTCAAATTAGGGTTTTTAACCAATCTTGTGCATCCAATAGGTGTGTTTGTGTCATTGGATGATCAATTAGGTCATTTTCGTCCTCCCTAGGCTTATTCTTGTCCAATTAGGGTTTTTAACCAATCTTGTGCATCCAATAAGTTGAGTTGTGTCATTGGATTAACATTTAGGTCATTTTCGTCCTCCCTAGGCATATTCTTGTCCAATTCGGGTTTTTAACCAATCTTGTGCATCCAATAGGTGTGTTTGTGTCATTGGATGATCAATTAGGTCATTTTCGTCCTCCCTAGGCATATTCTTGTCCAATTAGGGTTTTTAACCAATCTTGTGCATCCAATAGGCGTGTTTGTGTCATTGGATGATCAATTAGGTCATTCTCGTCCTCCCTAGGCTTTTTAATGTCCAATTAGGGTTTTTAACCAATGTTGTGCATCCAATGAGTTTGTTTGTGTCACTGAATTAATATTTAGATCATTTTCGTCCTCCCTAGGCATATTCTTGTCCAATTAGGGTTTCTAACCAATCTTGTGCATCCAATAGGTGTGTTTGTGTCATTGGATGATCAATTAGGTCATTTTCGTCCTCCCTAGGCATATTCTTGTCCAATTAGGGTTTTTAACCAATCTTGTGCATCCAATAGGTGTGTTTGTGTCATTGGATGATCAATTAGGTCATTTTCGTCCTCCCTAGGCTTATTCTTGTCCAATTAGGGTTTTTAACCAATCTTGTGCATCCAATAGGTGTGTTTGTGTCATTGGATGATTAATTAGGTCGTTTTCGTCGTCCCTAGGCTTATTCTTGTCCAATTAGGGTTTTTAACCAATCTTGTGCATCCAATAGGTGTGTTTGTGTCATTGGATGATCAATTAGTTCATTTTCGTCCTACCTAGACTTATTCTTGTCAAATTAGGGTTTTTAATCAATCTTGTGCATCCAATAACTTTGTTTGTGTCATTGAATTAATATTTAGGTCATTTTCGTCCTCCCTAGGCATATTCTTGTCCAATTAGGGTTTTTAACCAATCTTGTGCATCCAATAGGTGTGTTTGTGTCATTGGATGATCAATTAGGTCATTTTCGTCCTACCTAGACTTATTCTTGTCAAATTAGGGTTTTTAATCAATCTTGTGCATCCAATAACTTTGTTTGTGTCATTGAATTAATATTTAGGTCATTTTCGTCCTCCCTAGGCATATTCTTGTCCAATTAGGGTTTTAAACCAATCTTGTGCATCCAAAAGGTGTGGTTGTGTCATTGGATGATCAATTTAGGTCATTTTCGTCCTCCTTAGGCATATTCTTGTCCAATTAGGGTTTTTAACCAATCTTGTGCATCCAGTAGGTGTGTTTGTGTCATTGGATGATCAATTTAGGTCATTTTCGTCCTCCTTAGGCATATTCTTGTCCAATTAGGGTTTTTAACCAATCTTGTGCATCCAATAGGTGTGTTTGTGTCATTGGATGATCAATTAGGTGGTTTTCGTCGTCCATAGGCTTATTCTTATCCAATTAGGGTTTTTAACCAATCTTGTGCATCCAATAGGTGTGTTTGTGTCATTGGATGATCAATTAGGTCATTTTCGTCCTACCTAGACTTATTCTTGTCAAATTAGGGTTTTTAATCAACCTTGTGCATCCAATAACTTTGTTTGTGTCATTGAATCAATATTTAGGTCATTTTCGTCCTCCCTAGGCATATTCTTGTCCAATTAGGGTTTTTAACCAATCTTGTGCATCCAATAGGAGTGTTTGTGTCATTGGATGATCAATTAGGTCATTTTCGTCCTACCTAGACTTATTCTTGTCCAATTAGGGTTTTTAACCAATGTTGTGCATCCAATAAGTTCATTTGTGTCATTGGATTAACATTTAGGTCATTTTCGTCCTCCCTAGGCATATTCTTGTCCAATTAGGGTTTTTAACCAATCTTGTGCATCCAATAGGTGTGTTTGTGTCATTGGATGATCAATTAGGTTACTTTGATCCTCCCTAGGCTTATTCTTGTCCAATTAGGGTTTTTAACCAATCACCTGCATCCAATAAGTTCATTTGTGTCATTGGATTAACATTTAGGTCATTTTCGTCCTCCCTAGGCATATTCTTGTCCAATTAGGGTTTTTAACCAATCTTGTGCATCCAATAGGTGTGTTTGTGTCATTGGATGATCAATGTAGGTCATTTTCGTCCTCCCTAGGCATATTCTTGTCCAATTATGGTTTTTAACCCATCTTATTCATCCAGTAGGTGTGTTTGTGTCATTGGATGATCAATTTAGGTCATTTTCGTCCTCCCTAGGCATATTCTGGTCCAATTAGGTTTTTTAACCAATCTTGTGCATCCAATAGGTGTGTTTGTGTCATTGGATGATCAATTAGGTCATTTTCGTCCTCCCTAGGCTTATTCTTGTCCAATTAGGGTTTTTAACCAATCTTGTGCATCCAATAGGTGTGTTTGTGTCATTGGATGATCAATTAGGTCATTTTCGTCCTCCCTAGGCTTATTCTTGTCCAATTAGGGTTTTTAACCAATCTTGTGCTTCCAATAAATGTGTTTGTGTCATTGGATGATCAATTAGGTCATTTTCGTCCTTCCTAGGCATATTCTTGTCCAATTAGGGTTTTTAACCAGTCTTGTGCATCCAATAGGTGTGTTTGTGTCATTGGATGATCAATTAGGTCATTTTCGTCCTTCCAAGGCTTATTTTTGTCCAATTAGGGTTTTTAACCAATCTTGTGCATCCAATAGGTGTGTTTGTGTCATTGGATGATCAATTAGGTCATTTTCGTCCTCCCTAGGCTTATTCTTGTCCAATTAGGGTTTTTAACCAATGTTGTGCATCCAATAGGTGTGTTTATGTCATTGGATGATCAATTAGGTCATTTTCGTCCTCCCTAGGCTTATTCTTGTCCAATTAGGGTTTTTAACCAATCTTGTGCATCCAATAAGTTGAGTTGTGTCATTGGATTAACATTTAGGTCATTTTCGTCCTCCCTAGGCATATTCTTGTGCAATTAGGGTTTTTAACCAATGTTGTGCATCCAATAGGTGTGTTTGTGTCATTGGATGATCAATTAGGTCATTTTCGTCATCCCTCGGCATATTCTTGTCCAATTAGGGTTTTTAACCAATCTTGTGCATCCAATAGGTGTGTTTGTGTCATTGGATGATCAATTAGGTCATTTTCGTCCTCCCTAGGCATATTCTTGTCCAATTAGGGTTTTTAACCAATCTTGTGCATCCAATAGGTGTGTTTGTGGCAATGGTTGATCAATTAGGTCATTTTCGTCCTCCCTAGGCTTATTCTTGTCCAATTAGGTTTTTTAACAATTCTTGTGCATCCAATAGGTGTGTTTGTGTCATTGGATGATCAATTAGGCCATTTTTGTCCTCCCTAGGCTTATTCTTGTCCAATTAGGGTTTTTAACCAATCTTGTGCATCCAATAAGTTCATTTGTGTCATTGGATTAACATTTAGGTCATTTTCGTCCTCCCTAGGCTTATTCTTGTCCAATTAGGGTTTTTAACCAATCTTGTGCATCCAATAGGGGTGTTTGTGTCATTGGATGATCAATTAGGTCATTTTCGTCCTCCCTAGGCATATTCTTGTCCAACTAGGGTTTTCAAACAATCTTGTGCATCGAATAGGTGTGTTTGTGTCATTGGATGATCAATTAGGTCATTATCGTCCTCCCTAGGCTTATTCTTGTCCAATTAGGGTTTTTAACCAATCTTGTGCATCCAATAAGTTCATTTGTGTCATTGGATTAACATTTAGGTCATTTTCGTTCTCCCTTGGGATATTCTTGTCCAATTAGGGTTTTTAACCAATCTTGTGCATCCAATAGGTGTGTTTGTGTCATTGGATGATCAATTTAGGTCATTTTCGTTCTCCCTAGGCATATTCTTGTCCAATTAGGGTTTTTAATCAATCTTGTGCATCCAATAGGTGTGTTTGTGTCATTGGATGATCAATTTGGTCATTTTCGTCCTCCCTAGGCATATTCTTTTCCAATTAGGGTTTTAAACCAATCTTGTACATCCAATAGGTGTGTTTGTGTCATCGGATGATCAATTAGGTCATTCTCGTCCTCCCTAGGCATATTCTTGTCCAATTAGGGTTTTTAACCAATCTTGTGCATCCAATAGGTGTGTTTGTGTCATTGGATGATCAATTAGGTCATTTTCGTCCTCCCTAGGCTTATTCTTGTCCAATTAGGGTTTTTAACCAATCTTGTGCTTCCAATAAGTGTGTTTGTGTCATTGGATGATCAATTAGGTCATTTTCGTCTTTCCATATTCTTGTCCAATTAGGGTTTTTAACCAGTCTTGTGCATCCAATAGGTGTGTTTGTGTCATGGGATGATCAATTAGGTCATTTTCGTCCTCCCAAGGCTTATTCTTGTCCAATTAGGGTTTTTAACCAATCTTGTGCATCGAATAGGTGTGTTTGTGTCATTGGATGATCAATTAGGTCATTTTCGTCCTCCCTACGCTTATTCTTGTCCAATTAGGGTTTTTAACCAATCTTGTGCATCCAATAAGTTGAGTTGTGTCATTGGATTAACATTTAGGTCATTTTCGTCCTCCCTAGGCATATTCTTGCCCAATTAGTGTTTTTAACCAATCTTGTCCATCCAATAAGTTCATTTGTGTCATTGGATTAACATTTAGGTCATTTTCGTCCTCCTTAGGCATATTCTTGTCCAATTAGGGTTTTTAACCAATCTTGTGCATCCAATAGGTGTGTTTGTGTCATTGGATGATCAATTGGATCATTTTCGTGCTCCCTAGGCTTATTCTTGTCCAATTAGGGTTTTTAACCAATCTTGTGCATCCAATAAGTTCATTTGTGTCATTGGATGATCAATTAGGTCATTTTCGTCCTCCCTAGGCTTATTCTTGTCCAATTAGGGTTTTTAACCAATCTTGTGCATCCAATAAGTTGAGTTGTGTCATTGGATTAACATTTAGGTCATTTTCGTCCTCCCTAGGCTTATTCTTGTCCAATTAGGGTTTTTAATCATTCTTGTGCATCCAATAGGTGTGTTTGTGTCATTGGATGATTAATTAGGTCATTTTCGTCCTCCCTAGGCATATTCTTGTCTAACTAGGGTTTTCAACCAATCTTGTGCATCGAATAGGTGTGTTTGTGTCATTGGATGATCAATTAGGTCATTATCGTCCTCCCTAGGCTTATTCTTGTCCAATTAGGGTTTTTAACCAATCTTGTGCATCCAATAAGTTCATTTGTGTCATTGGATTAACATTTAGGTCATTTTCGTTCTCCCTAGGCATATTCTTGTCCAATTAGGGTTTTTAACAAATCTTGTGCATCCAATAGGTGTGTTGGTGTCATTGGATGATCAATTAGGTCATTTTCGTCCTTTTTATGCTTATTCTTGTCCAATTAGGGTTTTTAACCAATCTTGTGCATCCAATAGGTGTGTTTGTGTCATTGGATGATCAATTAGGTCATTTTCGTCCTCCTTAGGCTTATTCTTGTCCAATTAGGGTTTTTAACCAATCTTGTGCATCTAATAGGTGTGTTTGAGTCATTAGATGATCAATTAGGTCATTTTCGTCCTCCCTAGGCTTATTCTTGTCCAATTAGGGTTTTTAACCAATCTTGTGCATCCAATAAGTTGAGTTGTGTCATTGGATTAACATTTAGGTCATTTTCGTCCTCCCTAGGCATATTCTTGCCCAATTAGGGTTTTTAACCAATCTTGTGCATCCAATAGGTGTGTTTGTGTCATTGGATGATCAATTAGGTCATTTTCGTCGTCCCTAGGCATATTCTTGTCCAACTAGGGTTTTCAACCAATCTTGTGCATCGAATAGGTGTGTTTGTGTCATTGGATGATCAATTAGGTCATTATCGTCCTCCCTAGGCTTATTCTTGTCCAATTAGGGTTTTTAACCAATCCTGTGCATCCAATAAGTTCATTTGTGTCATTGGATTAACAATTAGGTCATTTTCGTCCTCCCTAGGCATATTCTTGCCCAATTAGGGTTTTTAACCAATCTTGTCCATCCAATAAGTTCATTTGTGTCATTGGATTAACATTTAGGTCATTTTCGTCCTCCCTAGGCTTATTCTTGTCCAATTAGGGTTTTTAACCAATCTTGTGCATCCAATAAGTTTGTTTGTGTCATTGGATGATCAATTAGGTCATTTTTGTCCTCCCTAGGCATATTCTTGTCCAACTAGGGTTTTTAACCAATCTTGTGCATCCAATAGGTGTGTTTGTGTCATTGGATGATCAATTAGGTCATTTGCGTCCTCCCTAGGCATATTCTTGCCCAATTAGGGTTTTTAACCAATCTTGTCCATCCAATAAGTTCATTTGTGTCATTGGATTAACATTTAGGTCATTTTCCTCCTCCCTAGACTTATTCTTGTCCAATTAGGGTTTTTAACCAATCTTGTGCATCCAATAAGTTTGTTTGTGTCATTGGATGATCAATTAGGTCATTTTTGTCCTCCCTAGGCATATTCTTGTCCAACTAGGGTTTTTAACCAATCTTGTGCATCCAATAGGTGTGTTTGTGTCATTGGATGATCAATTAGGTCATTTTCGTCCTCCCTAGGCATATTCTTGCCCAATTAGGGTTTTTAACCAATCTTGTCCATCCAATAAGTTCATTTGTGTCATTGGATTAACATTTAGGTCATTTTCGTCCTCCCTAGGCATATTCTTGCCCAATTAGGGTTTTTAACCAATCTTGTGCATCCAATAGGTGTGTTTGTGTCATTGGATGATCAAATAGGTCATTTTCGTCCTCCCTAGGCATATTCTTGTCCAACTAGGGTTTTCAACCAATCTTGTGCATCGAATAGGTGTGTTTGTGTCATTGGATGATCAATTAGGTCATTATCGTCCTCCCTAGGCTTATTCTTGTCCAATTAGGGTTTTTAACCAATCTTGTGCATCCAATAAGTTCATTTGTGTCATTGGATTAACAATTAGGTCATTTTCGTCCTCCCTAGGCATATTCTTGCCCAATTAGGGTTTTTAGCCAATCTTGTCCATCCAATAAGTTCATTTGTGTCATTGGATTAACATTTAGGTCATTTTCGTCCTCCCTAGGCTTATTCTTGTCCAATTAGGGTTTTTAACCAATCTTGTGCATCCAATAAGTTTGTTTGTGTCATTGGATGATCAATTAGGTCATTTTTGTCCTCCCTAGGCATATTCTTGTCCAACTAGGGTTTTTAACCAATCTTGTGCATCCAATAGGTGTGTTTGTGTCATTGGATGATCA
>JBBPBR010001635.1:0-32203 GCA_037974775.1 Cicer pinnatifidum | reverse complement strand
AATTGGACAAGAATAAGCATAGAAAGGACGAAAATGACCAAATTGATCATCCAATGACACAAACACACCTATTGGATGCACAAGATTGGTTAAAAACCCTAATTGGACAAGAATATGCCTAGGGAGGACGAAAATGACCTAAATGTTAATCCAATGACACAAATGAACTTATTGGATGCACAAGATTGGTTAAAAACCCTAATTGGGCAAGAATAAGCCTAGGGATGACGAAAATGACCTAATTGATCATCCAATGACACAAACACACCTATTGGATGCACAAGATTGGTTAAAAACCCTATTTGGACAAGAATAAGCATAGGGAAGACGAAAATGACCAAATTGATCATCCATTGCCACAAACACACCTACTGGATTCACAAGATTGGTTAAAAACCCTAATTGGACAAGAATATGCCTAGGGAGGACGAAAATGACCTAATTGATCATCCAATGACACAAACACACCTATTGGATGCACAAGATTGGATAAAAACCCTAATTGGACAAGAATATGCCTAGGGAGGACGAAAATGACCTAAATATTAATTCAATGACATAAACAAACTTGTTGGATGCACAAGATTGGTTAAAAACCCTAATTGGACAAGAATAAGCCTAGGGAGGACGAAAATGACCTAATTGATCATCCAATGACACAAACACACCTATTGGATGCACAAGATTGGTTAAAAACCCTAGTTTGACAAGAATATGCCTAGGGAGGACGAAAATGACCTAATTGATCATCCAATGACACAAATGAACTTATTGGATGCACATGATTAGTTAAAAACCCTAATTGGACAAGAATAAGCCTAGGGAGGACGAAAATGACCTAATTGATCATCCAATGACACAAACACACCTATTGGATGAACAAGATTGGTTAAAAACCCTAATTGGACAAGAATAAGCCTAGGGAGGACGAAAATGACCTAATTGATCATCCAACGACACAAACACACCTATTGGATGTACAAGATTGGTTAAAAACCCTAATTGGACAAGAATAAGTCCAGGGAGGACGAAAATGACTTAATTGATCATCCAATGACACAAACAGACCTATTGGATGCACAAGATTGGTTAAAAACCCTAGTTGGACAAGAATATGCCTAGGGTGGACGAAAATGATCTAATTGATCATCCAATGACAAAAATGAACTTATTGGATCCACAAGATTGGTTAAAAACCCTAGTTGGACAAGAATAAGCCTAGGGATGACGAAAATGACCTAATTGATCAACCAATGACACAAACACACCTATTGGATGCACAAGATTGGTTAAAAACCCTATTTGGACAAGAATAAGCCTAGGGAGGACGAAAATGACCAAATTGATCATCCAATGACACAAACACACCTATTGGATGCACAAGATTGGTTAAAAACCCTAATTGGACAAGAATAAGCCTAGGGAGGATGAAAATGACCTAATTGATCATCCAATGACACAAACACACCTATTGGATGCACAAGATTGGTTAAAAACCCAAATTGGACAAGAATAAGCATAGAAAGAACGAAAATGACCTAATTGATCATCCAATGACACAAACACACCTATTGGATGCACAAGATTGGTTAAAAACCCTAATTGGACAAGAATATGCCTAGGGAGGACGAAAATGACCTAAATGTTAATCCAATGACACAAATGAACTTATTGGATGCACAAGATTGGTTAAAAACCCTAATTGGTCAAGAATAAGCCTAGGGAGGACGTAAATGACCTAATTGATCATCCCATGACACAAACACACCTATTGGATGCACAAGATTGGTTAAAAACTCTAATTGGACAAGAATATGCCTAGGGAGGACGGAAATGACCAAATTGATCATCCATTGCCACAAACACACCTATTGGATGCACAAGATTGGTTAAAAACCCTAATTGGACAAGAATATGCCTAGGGAGGAAGAAAATGACCTAATTGATCATCCAATGACACAAACACACCTATTGGATGCACAAGATTGGTTAATAACCCTAATTGGACAAGAATATGTCTAGGGAGGACGAAAATGACCTAAATATTAATTCAATGACATAAACAAACTTGTTGGATGCACAAGATTGGTTAAAAACCCTAATTGGACAAGAATAAGCCTAGGGAGGACGAAAATGACCTAATTGATCATCCAATGACACAAACACACCTATTGGATGCACAAGATTGGTTAAAAACCCTAATTGGACAAGAATAAGCCTAGGGAGGACGAAAATGACCTAATTGATCATTCAATGACACAAACACACCTATTGGATGCACAAGATTGATTAAAAACCCTAATTGGACAAGAAAAAGCCTAGGGAGGACGAAAATGACCTAATTGATCATCCAATGACACAAACACACCTATTCGATGCACAAGATTGGTTAAAAACCCTAATTGGACAAGAATATGCCTAGGGAGGACGAAAATGACCTATTTGATCATCCAATGACACAAATGAACTTATTGGATGCACAAGATTGGTTAAAAACCCTAATTGGACAAGAATAAGCCTAGGGAGGACGAAAATGACCTAATTGATCATCCAATGACACAAACACACCTATTGGATGCACAAGATTGGTTAAAAACACTAATTGGACAAGAATATGCCTAGGGAGGACGAAAATGACCTAAATGTTAATCCAATGACACAAATGAACTTATTGGATGCACAAGATTGGTTAAAAACCCTAATTGGACAAGAATATGCCTAGGGAGGATGAAAATGACATAAATATTAATTCAATGACACAAACAAAGTTATTGGATGCACAAGATTGGTTAAAAACCCTAATTGGACAAGAATAAGCCTAGGGAGAACGAAAATGACCTAAATGTTAATCCAATGACACAACTCAACTTATTGGATGCACAAGATTGGTTAAAAACCCTAGTTGGACAAGAATATGCCTAGGGAGGACGAAAATGACCTAATTGATCATCCAATGACACAAATGAACTTATTGGATGCACAAGATTTGTTAAAAACCCTAATTCGACAAGAATAAGCCTAGGGAGGACGAAAATGACCTAATTGATCATCCAATGACACAAACACACCTATTGGATGCACAAGATTGGTTAAAAACCCTAATTGGACAAGAATAAGCCTAGGGAGGACGAAAATGACCTAATTGATCATCCAAAGACACAAACACATCTATTGGATGCACAAGATTGGTTAAAAACCCTAGTTGGACAAGAATAAGCATAGGGAGGACGAAAATGACCTAATTGATCATCCAATGACACAAACACACCTATTGGATGCACAAGATTGGTTAAAAACCCTAATTGGACAAGAATATGCCTAGGGAGGACGAAAATGACCTAATTGATCATCCAATGACACAAACCCACCTATTGGATGCACAAGATTAGTTAAAAACCCTAATTGGACAAGAATAAGCCTAGGGAGGACGAAAATGACCTAATTGATCATCCAATGACACAAACACACCTATTGGATGCACAAGATTGGTTAAAAACCCTAATTGGACAAGAATAAGCGAAGGGAGGAAGAAAATGACCTAATTGATCATCCAATGACACAAACACACCTATTGGATGCACAAGATTGGTTAAAAACCCTAATTGGACAAGAATATGCCTAGGGAGGACGAAAATGACCTAATTGATCATCCAATGACACAAACACACCTATTGGATGCACAATATCGGTTAAAAACCCTAATTGGACAAGAATAAGCCTAGGGAGGACGAAAATGACCTAATTGATCATCCAATGACACAAATACACCTATTGGATGCACAAGATTGGTTAAAAACCCTAATTGGACAAGAATATGCCTAGGGGGGACGAAAATGACCTAATTGATCATCCAATGACATTGACACACCTATTGGATGCACAAGATTGGTTAAAAACCCTAATTGGGCAAGAATATGCCTACGAAGGACTAAAATGACCTAAATATTAATTCAATGACACAAACAAACTTATCGGATGCACAAGATTGGTTAAAAACCCTAATTGGACAAGAATAAGCCTAGGGACGACGAAAATGACCTAATTGATCATCCAATGACACAAACACACCTATTGGATGCACAAGATTGGTTAAAAACCCTAATTGGACAAGAATATGCCTAGGGAGGACGAAAATGACCTAATTGATCATCCAATGACACAAACACACCTATTGGATGCACAAGATTCGTTAAAAACCCTAATTGGACAAGAATATGCCTAGGGAGGACGAAAATGACCTAATTGATCATCCAATGACACAAACACACCTATAGGATGCACAAGATCGGTTAAAAACCCTAATCGGACAAGAATAAGCCTAGGGAGGACGAAAATGACCTAATTGATCATCCAATGACACAAACACACCTATTGAATGCACAAGATTTATTAAAAACCCTAATTGGACAAGAATATGCCTAGGGAGGACGAAAATGACCTAATTGATCATCCAATGACCCAAACACACCTATTGGATGCACAAGATTCGTTAAAAACCCTAATTGGAAAAGAATATGCCTAGGGAGTAAGAAAATGACCTAATTGATCATCCAATGACACAAACACACCTATTGGATGCACAAGATTGGTTAAAAACCCTAATTGGACAAGAATATGCCTAGGGAGGACGAAAATGACCTAATTGATCATCCAATGACACAAACACACCTATTGGATGCACAAGATTGGTTAAAAACCCTAATTGGACAAGAATATGCCTAGGGAGGACGAAAATGACCTAAATGTTAATCCAATGACACAAATGAACTTATTAGATGTACAAGATTGTTTAAAAACCCTAATTGGACAAGAATAAGCCTAGGGAGGACGAAAATGACCTAATTGATCATCCAATGACACAAACACACCTATTGGATGCACAAGATTGGTTAAAAACCCTAATTGGACAAGAATATGCCTAGGGAGGACGAAAAATGACCTATTTGATCATCCAATGACACAAATGAACTTATTGGATGCACAAGATTTGTTAAAAACCCTAATTGGACAAGAATAAGCCTAGGGAGGACGAAAATGACCTAATTAATCATCCAATGACACAAACACACCTATTGGATGCACAAGATTGATTAAAAACCCTAATTGGACAAGAATAAGCCTAGGGAGGACGAAAATGACCTAAATGTTAATCCAATGACACAACTCAACTTATTGGATGCACAAGATTGGTTAAAAACCCAAATTGGTCATGAATAAGCCTAGGGTGGACGAAAATGACCTAATTGATCATCCAATGACACAAACACAACTATTGGATTCACAAGATTGGTTAAAAACCCTAATTGGACAAGAATATGCCTAGGGAGGACGAAAATGACCTAAATATTAATTCAATGACATAAACAAACTTGTTGGATGCACAAGATTGGTTAAAAACCCTAATTGGACAAGAATAAGCCTAGGGAGGACGAAAATGACCTAATTGATCATCCAATGACACAAACACACCTATTGGATGCACAAGATTGGTTAAAAACCCTAATTGGACAAGAATAAGCCTAGGGAGGACGAAAATGACATAATTGATCATCCAACGACACAAACACACCTATTGGATGCACAAGATTGGTTAAAAACCCTAATTGGACAAGAATAAGCCTAGGGAGGATGAAAATGACTTAATTGATCATCCAATGACACAAACACACCTATTGGATGCACAAGATTGGTTAAAAACCCTAATTGGACAAGAATATGCCTAGGGAGGACGAAAATGACCTAAATATTAATTCAATGACATAAACAAACTTGTTGGATGCACAAGATTGGTTAAAAACCCTAATTGGACAAGAATAAGCCTAGGGAGGACGAAAATGACCTAATTGATCATCCAATGACACAAACACACCTATTGGATGCACAAGATTGGTTAAAATGCCAAATTGGACAAGAATAAGCCTAGGGAGGACGAAAATGACCTAATTGATCATCCAATGACACAAACACACCTATTGGATGCACAAGATTGGTTAAAAACCCTAATTGGACAAGAATATGCCTAGGGAGGACGAAAATGACCTAATTGATCATCCAATGACACAAATGAACTTATTGGATGCACAAGATTAGTTAAAAACCCTAATTGGACAAGAATATGCCTAGGGAGGACGAAAATAACCTATTTGTTCATCCAATGACACAAACACACCTATTGGATGCACAAGATTGGTTAAAAACCCTAATTGGACAAGAATATGCCTAGGGAGGACGAGAATGGCCTAAATGTTAATCCAATGACACAAATGAACTTATTGGATGCACAAGATTGGTTAAAAACCCTAATTGGACAAGAATATGCCTAGGGAGGACGAAAATGACCTAATTGATCATCCAATGACACAAACACACCTATTGGATGTACAAGATTGGTTAAAAACCCTAATTGGACAAGAATAAGCATAGGGAGGACGAAAATGACCTAATTGATCATCCAATGACACAAGCACACCTATTGGATGCACAAGATTGGTTAAAAACCCTAATTGGACAAGAATAAGCCTAGGCAGGACGAAAATAACCTAATTGATCATCCAATGACACAAACACACCTATTGGATGCACAAGATTGGTTAAAAACCCTAATTGGCCAAGAATATGCCTAGTGAGGACGAAAATGACCTAATTGATCATCCAATGACACAAACACACCTATTGAATGCACAAGATTGGTTACAAACCCTAATTCGACAAGAATATGCCTAGGGAGGACGAAAATGACCTAAATATTAATTCAATGACACAAATAAACTTATTGGATGCACAAGATTGGTTTGAAACCCTAATTGGACAAGAATAAGCCTATGGAGGACGAAAATGACCTAATTGATCATCCAATGACACAAACACACCTATTGGATGCACAAGATTGGTTAAAAACACTAATTGGACAAGAATATGCCTAGGGAGGACGAAAATGACCTAAATGTTAATCCAATGACACAAATGAACTTATTGGATGCACAAGATTGGTTAAAAACCCTAATTGGACAAGAATAAGCCTCTGAAGAACGAAAATGACCTAATTGATCATCGAATGACACAAACACACCTATTGGATGCACAAGATTGGTTAAAAACCCTAATTGGACAAGAATATGCCTAGGGAGGACGAAAATGACCTAATTGATCATCCAATGACACAAACACACCTATTGGATGCACAAGATTGGTTAAAAACCCTAATTGGACAAGAATAAGTCTAGGGAGGACGAAAATGACCTAATTGATCATCCAATGACACAAACACACCTATTGGATGCATAAGATTGGTTAAAAACCCTAATTGGTCAAGAATAAGCCTAGGGAGGACGAAAATGACCTAATTGATCATCCAATGACACAAACACACCTATTGGATGCACAAGATTGGTTAAAAACCCTAATTGGACAAGAATAAGCCTAGGGAGGACGAACATGACCTAAATGTTAATCCAATGACACAACTAAACTTATTGGATGCACAAGATTGGTTAAAAACCCTAATTGGACAAGAATATGCCTAGGGAGGACGAAAATGACCTAAATATTAATTCAATGACACAAACAAACTTATCGGATGCACAAGATTGGTTAAAAACCCTAATTGGACAAGAATAAGCCTAGGGAGGACGAAAATGACCTAATTGATCATCCAATGACACAAACACACCTATTGGATGCACAAGATTGGTTAAAAACCCTAATTGGACAAGAATATGCCTAGGGAAGACGAAAATGACCTAAATGTTAATCCAATGACACAACTCAAGTTATTGGATGCACAAGATTGATTAAAAACCTTAATTGGACAAGAATAAGCCTAGGGAGGACGAAAATGACCTAATTGATCATCCAATGACACAAACACACCTATTGGATGCACAAGATTGGTTAAAAACCCTAATTGGACAAGAATATGCCTAGGGAAGACGAAAATGACCTAAATGTTAATCCAATGACATAAATGAACTTATTGGATGCACAAGATTGGTTAAAAACCCTAATTGGACAAGAATAAGCCTAGGGAGGACGAAAATGACCTAATTGATCATCCAATGACACAAACACACCTATTGGATGCACAAGATTGGTTAAAAACCCTAATTGGACAAGAATATGCCTAGGGAGGACGAAAATGACCTAAATATTAATTCAATGAAACAAACAAACTTATTGGATGCACAAGATTGGTTAAAAACCCTAATTGGACAAGAAAAAGCCTAGGGAGGACGAAAATGACCTAATTGATCATCAAATGACACAAACACACCTATTGGATGAACAAGATTTGTTAAAAACCCTAATTGGACAAAAATATGCCTAGCGAGGACGAAAATGACCTAAATATTAATTCAATGACACAAACAAAGTTATTGGATGCACAAGATTGGTTAAAAACCCTAATTGGACAAGAATAAGCCTAGGGAGGACGAAAATGACCTAATTGATCATCCAATGACACAAACACACCTATTGGATGCACAAGATTGGTTAAAAACCCTAATTGGACAAGAATAAGCCTAGGGAGGACGAAAATGACCTAATTGATCATCCAATGACACAAACACACCTATTGGATACACAAGATTGGTTAAAAACCCTAATTGGACAAGAATAATTCTAGGGGGGACGAAAATGACCTAAATGTTAATCCAATGAAACAACTCAACTTATTGGATGCACAAGATTGGTTAAAAACCCTAATTGGACAAGAATAAGCCTAGGGAGGACGAAAACGACCTAATTGATCATCCAATGACACAAACACACCTATTGGATGCACAAGATTGGTTAAAAACCCTAATTGGACAAGAATATGCCTAGGGAGAACGGATATGACCTAAATGTTAATCCAATGACACAAATGAACTTATTGGATGCACAAGATTGGTTAAAAACCCTAATTGGACAAGAATAAGCCTAGGGAGGACGAAAATGACCTAATTGATCATCCAATGACACAAACACACCTATTGGATGCACAAGATTGGTTAAAAACCCTAATTGGACAAGAATAAGCCTAGGGAGGACGAAAATGACCTAATTGATCATCCAATGACACAAACACATCTATTGGATGCATAAGATTGGTTAAAAACCCTAATTGGACAAGAATATGCCTAGGGAGGACGAAAATGACCTAATTGATCATCCAATGACACAAATACACCTATTGGATGCACAAGATTGGTTAAAAACCCTAATTGGACAAGAATAAGCATAGGGAGGACGAAAATGACCTAATTGATCATCCAATGAAACAAACACAACTATTGGATGCACAAGATTGGTTAAAAACCCTAATTGGACAAGAATAAGCCTAGGGAGGACGAAAATGACCTAATTGATCATCCAATGACACAAACACACCTATTGGATGCACAAGATTGGTTAAAAACCCTAATTGGACAAGAATAAGCCTAGGGAGGACGAAAATGACCTAATTGATCATCCAATGGCACAAACACACCTATTGGATGCACAAGATTGGTTTAAAACCCTAGTTGGAGAAGAATATGCCAAGGGTGGACGAAAATGACCTAATTGATCATCCAATGACACAAATGAACTTATTGGATGCACAAGATTGGTTAAAAACCCTAATTGGACAAGAATAAGCCTAGGGAGGACGAAAATGACCTAATTGATCATCCAATGACACAAACACACCTATTGGATGCACAAGATTGGTTAAAAACCCTAATTGGACAAGAATAAGCCTAGGGAGGACGAAAATGACCTAATTGAAAATCCAATGACACAAACACACCTATTGGATGCACAAGATTGGTTAAAAACCCTAATTGGACAAGAATAAGCCTAGGGAGGACGAAAATGACCTAATTGATCATCCAATGACACAAACACACCTATTGGATGCACAAGATTGGTTAAAAACCCTAATTGGACAAGAATATGCATAGGGAGGACGAAAATGACCTAAATATTAATTTAATGACACAAACAAAGTTATTGGATGCACAAGATTGGTTAAAAACTTTAATTGGACAAGAATAAGCCTAGGGAGGACGTAAATAACCTAATTGATCATCCATTGACACAAACACACCTATTGGATGCATAAGATTTGTTAAAAATCCTAATTGGACAAGAATATGTCTGGGGAGGACGAAAATGACATAAATATTAATTCAAAGACACAAATAAACTTATTGGATCCACAAGATTGGTTAAAAACCCTAATAGGACAAGAATATGCCTAGGGAGGACGAAAATGACCTAATTGATCATCCAATGACACAAACACACCTATTGGATGCACAAGATTGGTTAAAAACCCTAATTGGACAAGAATATGCCTTGGGAGGACGAAAATGACCTAATTGATCATCCAATGACACAAACACACCTATTGGATGCACAAGATTGGTTAAAAACCCTAATTGGACAAGAATATGCCTAGGGAGGACGAAAATGACCTAATTGATCATCCAATGACACAAACACACCTATTGGATGCACAAGATTGGTTAAAAACCCTAATTGGACAAGAATATGCCTAGGGAGGACGAAAATGACCTAAATATTAATTCAATGACATAAACAAACTTGTTGGATGCACAAGATTGGTTAAAAACCCTAATTGGACAAGAATAAGCCTAGGGAGGACGAAAATCACCTAACTGATCATCCAATGACACAAACAAACCTATTGGAAGCAGAAGATTGGTTAAAAACCCTAATTGGACAAGAATATGCCTAGGGAGGACGAAAATGACCTAAATGTTAATCCAATGACACTAATGAACTTATTGGATGCACAATATTGGTTAAAAACCCTAATTGGACAAGAATAAGCCTAGGAAGGACGAAAATGACCTAATTGATCATCCAATGACACAAATGAACTTATTGGATGCACAAGATTAGTTAAAAACCCTAATTGGACACGAATAAGTCTAGGGAGGAAGAAAATAACCTAATTGATCATCCAATGACACAAACACACCTATTGGATGCACAAGATTGGTTAAAAACCATAATTGGACAAGAATATGCCTAGGGAGGATGAAAATGACCTAATTGATCATCCAATGACACAAACACACCTATTGGATGCACAAGATTGGTTAAAAACCCTAATTGGACAAGAATATGCCTAGGGAGGACGAAAATGACCTAAATATTAATTCAATGACATAAACAAACTTGTTGGATGCACAAGATTGGTTAAAAACCCTAATTGGACAAGAATAAGCCTAGGGAGGACGAAAATGACCTAATTAATAATCCAATGACACAAACACACCTATTGGATGCACAAGATTGGTTAAAAACCCTAATTGGACAAGAATAAGCCTAGGGAGGACGAAAATGACCTAATTGATCATCCAATGACACAAACACACCTATTGGATGCACAAGATTGGTTAAAAACCCTAATTGGGCAAGAATATGCCTAGGGTGGACGAAAATGACCTAAATGTTAATCCAATGACACAAACACACCTATTGGATGCACAAGATTGGTTAAAAACCCTAATTGGACAAGAATAAGCCTAGGGAGGACGAAAATGACCTAATTGATCATCCAATGACACAAACACATCTATTGGATGCACAAAATTGGTTAAAAACCCAAGTTGGACAAGAATATGCCTAGGGAGGACGAAAATTACCTAATTGATCATCCAATGACACAAATGAACTTATTGGATGCACAAGATTTGTTAAAAACCCTAATTGGACAAGAATAAGCCTAGGGAGGACGAAAATGACCTAATTGATCATCCAATGACACAAACACACCTATTGGATGCACAAGATTGGTTAAAAACCCTAATTGGACAAGAATAAGCCTAGGGAGGACGAAAATGACTTAATTGATCATCCAATGACACAAACACACCTATTGGATGCACAAGATTGGTTAAAAACCCTAATTGGACAAGAATAAGCCTAGGGAGGACGAAAATGACCTAATTGATCATCCAACGACACAAACACACCTATTGGATGCACAAGATTGGTTAAAAACCCTAATTGGACAAGAATAAGTCCAGGGAGGACGAAAATGACTTAATTGATCATCCAATGACACAAACACACCTATTGGATGCACAAGATTGGTTAAAAACCCTAGTTGGACAAGAATATGCCTAGGGAGGACGAAAATGACCTAATTGATCATCCAATGACACAAATGAACTTATTGGATCCACAAGATTGGTTAAAAACCCTAGTTGGACAAGAATAAGCCTAGGGATGACGAAAATGAGCTAATTGATCAACCAATGACACAAACACACCTATTGGATGCACAAGATTGGTTAAAAACCCTATTTGGACAAGAATAAGCCTAGGGAGGACGAAAATGACCTAATTGATCATCCAATGACACAAACACACCTATTTGATGCACAAGATTGGTTAAAAACCCTACTTGGAAAAGAATAAGCCTAGGGAGGACGAAAATGACCTAATTGATCATCCAATGACACAAACACACCTATTGGATGCACAAGATTGGTTAAAAACCCTAATTGGACAAGAATATGCCTAGGGAGGACGAAAAATGACCTATTTGATCATCCAATGACACAAATGAACTTATTGGATGCACAAGATTTGTTAAAAACCCTAATTGGACAAGAATAAGCCTAGGGAGGACGAAAATGACCTAATTAATCATCCAATGACACAAACACACCTATTGGATGCACAAGATTGATTAAAAACCCTAATTGGACAAGAATAAGCCTAGGGAGGACGAAAATGACCTAAATGTTAATCCAATGACACAACTCAACTTATTGGATGCACAAGATTGGTTAAAAACCCAAATTGGTCATGAATAAGCCTAGGGTGGACGAAAATGACCTAATTGATCATCCAATGACACAAACACAACTATTGGATTCACAAGATTGGTTAAAAACCCTAATTGGACAAGAATATGCCTAGGGAGGACGAAAATGACCTAAATATTAATTCAATGACATAAACAAACTTGTTGGATGCACAAGATTGGTTAAAAACCCTAATTGGACAAGAATAAGCCTAGGGAGGACGAAAATGACCTAATTGATCATCCAATGACACAAACACACCTATTGGATGCACAAGATTGGTTAAAAACCCTAATTGGACAAGAATAAGCCTAGGGAGGACGAAAATGACCTAATTGATCATCCAATGACACAAACACACCTATTGGATGCACAAGATTGGTTAAAAACCCTAATTGGACAAGAATATGCCTAGGGAGGACGAAAATGACCTAAATGTTAATCCAATGACACAAATGAACTTATTGGATGCACAAGATTGGTTAAAAACCTAATTCGACAAAAATAAGCCTAGGGAGAATGAAAATGACCTAAATATTAATCCAATGACACAACTCAACTTATTGGATGCACAAGATTGGTTAAAAACCCTAATTGGACAAGAATAACCCTAGGGAGGACGAAAATGACCTAATTGATCATCCAATGACACAAACACACCTATTGGATGCACAAGATTGGTTAAAAACCCTAATTGGACAAGAATAAGCCTAGGGAGGACGAAAATGACCTAATTGATCATCCAATGACACAAACACACCTATTTGATGGACAAGATTGGTTAAAAACCCTAATTGGACAAGAATAAGCCTAGGGAGGACGAAAATGACCTAATTGATCATCCAATGACACAAACACACCTATTAGATGCACAAGATTGGTTAAAAACCCTAATTGGACAAGAATATGCCTAGGGAGGAGGAAAATGACCTAAATATTAATTCAATGACACAAACAAAGTTATTGGATGCACAAGATTGGTTAAAAACCCTAATTGGACAAGAATAAGCCTAGGGAGGACGAAAATGACCTAATTGATCATCCAATGACACAAACACACCTATTAGATGCACAAGATTGGTTAAAAACCCTAATTGGAGAATAATATGCCTATGGAGGAACAAAATGACCTAAATATTAATTCAATGACACAAACAAAGTTATTGGATGCACAAGATTGGTTAAAAACCCTAGTTGGACAAGAATATGCCTAGGGAGGACTAAAATGACCTAATTGATCATCCAATGACACAAATGAACTTATTGGATGCACAAGATTGGTTAAAAACCCTAATTGGACAAGAATAAGCCTAGGGAGGACGAAAATGACCTAATTGATCATCCAATGACACAAACACACCTATTGGATGTACAAGATTGGTTAAAAACCCTAATTGGACAAGAATATGCCTAAGGAGGACGAAAAAGACCTAATTGATCATCCAATGACACAAACACACCTATTGGATGCACAAGATTGGTTAAAAACCCTAATTGGACAAGAATAAGCCTAGGGAGGACGAAAATGACCTAATTGATCATCCAATGACACAAACACACCTATTGGATGCACAAGATTGGTTAAAAACCCTAATTGGACAAGAATAAGCCTAGGGAGGACGAAAATGACCTAATTGATCATCCAATGACACAAACACACCTATTGGATGCATAAGATTGGTTAAAAACCCTAATTGGACAAGAATAAGCTTAGGGAGGACGAAAAATGACCTAATTGATCATCCAATGACACAAACACACCTATTGGATGCACAAGATTGGTTAAAAACCCTAATTGGACAAGAATAAGCCTAGGGAGGACGAAAATGACCTAATTGATCATCCAATGACACAAACACACCTATTGGATGCACAAGATTGGTTAAAAACCCTAATTGGACAAGAATAAGCCTAGGGAGGACGAAAATGACCTAATTGATCATCCAATGACACAAACACACCTATTGGATGCACAAGAATGGTTAAAAACCCTAATTGGACAAGAATTTGCCTAGGGAGAACTAAAATGACCTAAATTGATCATCCAATGACACAAACACACCTATTGGATGCACAAGATTGGTTAAAAACCCTAATTGGACAAGAATAAGCCTAGGGAGGACGAAAATGACCTAATTGATCATCCAATGACACAAACACACCTATTGGATGCACAAGATTGGTCCTAAACCCTAATTGGACAAGAATAAGCCTAGGGAGGACGAAAATGACCTAATTGATCATCCAATGACACAAACACACCTATTGGATGCACAAGATTGGTTAAAAACCCTAATTGGACAAGAATAAGCCTAGGGAGGACGAAAATGACCTAATTGATCATCCAATGACACAAACACACCTATTGGATGCACAAGATTGGTTAAAAACCCTAATTGGACAAGAATAAGCCTAGGGAGGACGAAAATGACCTAATTGATCATCCAATGACACAAACACACCTATTGGATGCACAAGATTGGCTTAAAACCCTAGATGGACAAGAATATGCCTAGGGAGGACGAAAATGACCTAATTGATCATCCAATGACACAAACACACCTATTGGATGCACAAGATTGGTTAAAAACCCTAATTGGACAAGAATAAGCCTAGGGAGGACGAAAATGACCTAATTGATCATCCAATGTAATAAACACACCTATTGGATGCACAAGTTTGGTTAAAAACCGTAATTGGACAAGAATATGCCTAGGGAGGACGAAAATGACCTAAATATTAATTCAATGACATAAACAAACTTGTTGGATGCACAAGATTGGTTAAAAACCCTAATTGGACAAGAATAAGCCTAGGGAGGACGAAAATGACCTAATTGATCATCCAATGACACAAACACACCTATTGGAAGCACAAGATTGGTTAAAAACCCTAATTGGACAAGAATATGCCTAGGGAGGACGAAAATGACCTAAATGTTAATCCAATGACACAAATGAACTTATTGGAGGCACAAGATTGGTTAAAAACCATAATTGGACAAGAATAAGCCTAGGGAGGGCGAAAATGACCTAAATATTAATTCAATGACACAAACAAAGTTATTGGAGGCACAAGATTGGTTAAAAATCCTAATTGGACAAGAATAAGCCTAGGGAGGACGAAAATGACCTAATTGATCATCCAATGACACAAACACACCTATTGGATGCACAAGATTGGTTAAAAACCCTAATTGGACAAGAATATGCCTAGGGAGGACGAAAATGACCTAATTGATCATCCAATGACACAAACACACCTATTGGATGCAGAAGATTGGTTAAAAACCCTAATTGGACAATAATATGCGTAGGGAGGACGAAAATGACCTAAATATTAATTCAATGACACAAACAAACTTATTGGATTCACAAGATTGGTTAAAAACCCTAATTGGGCAAGAATAGGCCTAGGGAGGACGAAAATGACCTAATTGATCATCCAATGACACAAACACACCTATTGGATGCACAAGATTGGTTAAAAACCCTAATTGGACAAGAATAAGCCTAGGGAGGACGAAAATGACCTAATTGATCATCCAATGACACAAACACACCTATTGGATGCACAAGATTGGTTAAAAACCCTAATTGGACAAGAATATGCCTAGGGAGGACGAAAATGACCTAATTGATCATCCAATGACACAAACACACCTATTGGATGCAGAAGATTGGTTAAAACCCCTATTTGGACAAGAATAAGCCTAGGGAGGACGAAAATGACCTAATTGATCATCCAATGACACAAACACACCTATTGGATGCACAAGACTGGTTAAAAACCCTAATTGGACAAGAATATGCCTAGGGAGGACGAAAATGACCTAATTGATCATCCAATGACACAAACACACCTATTGGATGCACAAGATTGGTTAATAACCCTAATTGGACAAGAATATGCCTAGGGAGGACGAAAATGACCTAAATATTAATTCAATGACATAAACAAACTTGTTGGATGCACAAGATTGGTTAAAAACCCTAATTGGACAAGAATAAGCCTAGGGAGGACGAAAATGACCTAATTGATCTTCCAATGACACAAATGAACTTATTGGATGCACAAGATTGGTTAAAAACCCTAGTTGGACAAGAATAAGCCTAGGGAGGACGAAAATGACCTAATTGATCATCCAATGACACAAACACACCTATTGGATGCACAAGATTGGTTAAAAACCCTAATTGGACAAGAATAAGCCTAGGGAGGACGAAAATGACCTAATTGATCATCCAAAGACACAAACACATCTATTGGATGCACAAGATTGGTTAAAAACCCTAGTTGGACAAGAATAAGCATAGGGAGGACGAAAATGACCTAATTGATCATCCAATGACACAAACACACCTATTGGATGCACAAGATTGGTTAAAAACCCTAATTGGACAAGAATATGCCTAGGGAGGACGAAAATGACCTAATTGATCATCCAATGACACAAACACACCTATTGGATGCACAAGATTGATTAAAAACCCAAATTGGACAAGAATATGCCTAGGGAGAACGAAAATGACCTAAATTGATCATCTAATGACACAAACACACCTATTGGATGCACAAGATTGGTTAAAAACCCTAATTGGACAAGAATATGCCTAGGGAGAACGAAAATGACCTAAATGTTAATCCAATGACACAAATGAACTTATTGGATGCACAAGATTGGTTAAAAACCCTAATTGGACAAGAATAGGCCTAGGGAGGACGAAAATGACCTAATTGATCATCCAATGACACAAACACACCTATTGGAGGCACAAGATTGGTTAAAAACCCTAATTGGACAAGAATATGCCTAGGGAGGACGAAAATGACCTAAACGTTAATTCAATGACACAAACGAACTTATTGGATGCAAAAGATTGGTTAAAAACCCTAATTGAAGAAGAATAAGCCTAGGGAGGACGCATATGACCTAATTGATCATCCAATGACACAAACACACCTATTGGATGCACAAGATTGGTTAAAAACCCTAATTGGACAAGAATATGCCTAGGGAGGACGAAAATGACCTAATTGATCATCCAATGACACAAACACACCTATTAGATGCACAAGATTGGTTAAAAACCCTAGTTGGACAAGAATATGCCTAGGGAGGACGAAAATGACCTAATTGATCATCCAATGACACAAACACACCTATTGGATGCTCAAGATTGGTTAAAAACCCTAATTGGACAAGAATAAGCCTAGGGAGGACGAAAAGGACCTAATTGATCATCCAATGACACAAACACACCTATTGGATGCACAAGATTGGTTAAAAACCCTATTTGTACAAGAATAAGCCTAGGGAAGACGAAAATGACCAAATTGATCATCCATTGCCACAAACACACCTATTGGATGCACAAGATTGGTTAAAAACCCTAATTGGACAAGAATATGCCTAGGGAGGACGAAAATGACCTAATTGATCATCCAATGACACAAACACACCAATTGGATGCACAAGATTGGATAAAAACCCTAATTGGACAAGAATATGCCTAGGGAGGACGAAAATGACCTAAATATTAATTCAATGACATAAACAAACTTGTTGGATGCACAAGATTGGTTAAAATTCCAAATTGGACAAGAATAAGCCTAGGGAGGACGAAAATGACCTAATTGATCATCCAATGACACAAACACACCTATTGGATGCACAAGATTGGTTAAAAACCCTAGTTTGACAAGAATATGCCTAGGGAGGACGAAAATGACCTAATTGATCATCCAATGACACAAATGAACTTATTGGATGCACAAGATTAGTTAAAAACCCTAATTGGACAAGAATAAGACTAGGGAACACGAAAATGACCTAATTGATCATCCAATGACACAAACACACCTATTGGATGCACAAGATTGGTTAAAAACTCTAATTGGACAAGAATAAGCCTAAGGAGGCCGAAAATGACCTAATTGATCATCCAACGACACAAACACACCTATTGGATGCACAAGATTGGTTAAAAACCCTAATTGGACAAGAACAAGTCCAGGGAGGACGAAAATGACTTAATTGATCATCCAATGACACAAACACACCTATTGGAAGCACAAGATTGGTTAAAAACCCAAATTGGACAAGAATAAGCATAGAAAGGATGAAAATGACCAAATTGATCATCCAATGACACAAACACACCTATTGGATGCACAAGATTGGTTAAAAACCCTAATTGGACAAGAATAAGCCTAGGGAGGACGAAAATGACGTAATTGATCATCCAATGACACAAACACACCTATTGGATGCACAACATTGGTTAAAAACCCTAATTGGACAAGAATAAGCCTAGGGTGGACAAAAATGACCTAATTGATCATCCAACGACACAAACACACCTATTGGATGCACAACATTGGTTAAAAACCCTAATTGGACAAGAATAAGCCTAGGGAGGACGTAAATGACCTAATTGATCATCCAATGACACAAACACACCTATTGGAAGCACAAGATTGGTTAAAAACCCTAATTGGTCAAGAATATGCCTAGGGAGGACGAAAATGACCTATTTGATCATCCAATGACACAAATGAACTTATTGGATGCCCAAGATTTGTTAAAAACCCTAATTGGACAAGAATAAGCCTAGGGAGGACGAAAATGACCTAATTAATCATCCAATGACACAAACACACCTATTGGATGCACAAGATTGATTAAAAACCCTAATTGGACAAGAATAAGCCTAGGGAGGACGAAAATGACCTAATTGATCATCCACAGACACAAACACACCTATTGGATGCACAAGATTGGTTAAAAACCCTATTTGGACATGAATAAGCCTAGGGAGGACGAAAATGACCTAATTGATCATCCAATGACACAAACACACCTATTGGATGCACAAGATTGGTTAAAAACCCTAATTGGACAAGAATAAGCCTAGGGAGGACGAACATGACCTAATTGATCATCCAATGACACAAACACACCTATTGGATGCACAAGATTGGTTAAAAACCCTAATTGGTCAAGAATATGCCTAGGGAGGACGAAAATGACCTATTTGATCATCCAATGACGCAAATGAACTTATTGGATGCACAAGATTTGTTAAAAACCCTAATTGGACAAGAATAAGCCTAGGGAGGACGAAAATGACCTAATTAATCATCCAATGACACAAACACACCTATTGGATGCACAAGATTGATTAAAAACCCTAATTGGACAAGAATAAGCCTAGGGAGGACGAAAATGACCTAATTGATCATCCACAGACACAAACACACCTATTGGATGCACAAGATTGGTTAAAACCCTAATTGGACAAGAATAAGCCTAGGGAGGACGAAAATGACTTAATTGATCATTCAATGTCACAAACACACCTATTGGATGCACAAGATTGGTTAAAAACCCTAGTTGGACAAGAATATGCCTAGGGAGGACGAAAATGACCTAATCGATCATCCAATGACACAAATGAACTTATTGGATGCACAAGATTGGTTAAAAACCCTACTTGGACAAGAATAAGCTTAGGGAGGACGAAAATGACCTAATTGATCATCCCATGACACAAACACACCTATTGGATGCACAAGATTGGTTAAAAACCCTAATTGGACAAGAATATGCCTAGGGAGGACGAAAATGACCTAAATGTTAATCCAATGACACAAATGAACTTATTGGATGCACAAGATTGGGTAAAAACCCTAATTGGGCAAGAATAAGCCTAGGGAGGACAAAAATGACCTAATTGATCATCCAATGACACAAATGAACTTATTGGATGCACAAGATTGGTTAAAAACCCTAATTGGACAAGAATAAGCCTAGGGAGGACGAAAATGACCTAAATGCTAATCCAATGACACAACTCAACTTATTGGATGCACAAGATTGGTTAAAAACCCTAATTGGACAAGAATAAGCTTAGGGAGGACGAAAATGACCTAATTGATCATCCAATGACACAAACACACCTATTGGATGCACAAGATTGGTTAAAAACCCTAATTGGACAAGAATATGCCTAGGGATGACGAAAATGACCTAAATATTAATTCAATGACCCAAACAAACTTATTGGATGCACAAGATTGGTTAAAAACTCTAATTGGACAAGAATAAGCCTAGGGAGGACGAAAATGACCTCATTGATCATCCAATGACACAAACACACCTATTGGATGCACAAGATTGGTTAAAAACCCTAATTGGACAAGAATAAGCCTAGGGAGGACGAAAATGACCTAATTGATCATCCAATGACACAAACACACCTATTGGATGCACAAGATTGGTTAAAAACCCTAATTGGACAAGAATAAGCCTAGGGAGGACGAAAATGACCTAATTGATCATCCAATGACACAAACACACCTATTGGATGCATAAGATTGGTTAAAAACCCTAATTGGACAAGAATAAGCTTAGGGAGGACGAAAAATGACCTAATTGATCATCCAATGACACAAACACACCTATTGGATGCACAAGATTGGTTAAAAACCCTAATTGGACAAGAATAAGCCTAGGGAGGACGAAAATGACCTAATTGATCATCCAATGACACAAACACACCTATTGGATGCACAAGATTGGTTAAAAACCCTAATTGGACAAGAATAAGCCTAGGGAGGACGAAAATGACCTAATTGATCATCCAATGACACAAACACACCTATTGGATGCACAAGATTGGTTAAAAACCCTAATTGGACAAGAATAAGCCTAGGGAGAATGAAAATGACCTTAATGTTAATCCAATGACACAACTCAACTTATTGGATGCACAAGATTGGTTAAAAACCCTAATTGGACAAGAATAAGCCTAGGGAGGACGAAAATGACCTAATTGATCATCCAATGACACAAACACACCTATTGGATGCACAAGATTGGTTAAAAACCCTAATTGGACAAGAATAAGCCTAGGGAGGACGAAAATGACCTAATTGATCATCCAATGACACAAACACACCTATTGGATACACAAGATTGGTTAAAAACCCTAATTGGGCAAGAATATGCCTAGGGAGGACGTCGAAAATGACCTAAATGTTAATCGAATGACACAAATGAACTTATTGGACGCACAAGATTTGTTAAAAACCTTAATTGGAGAAGAATAAGCATAGGGAGGACGAAAATGACCTAAATGTTAATTCAATGAAACAACTCAACTTATGGGATGCACAAGATTGGTTAAAAACCCTAATTGGACAAGAATAAGCCTAGGGAGGACGAAAATGACCTAATTGATCATCCAATGACACAAACACACCTATTGGATGCACAAGATTGGTTAAAAACCCTAATTGGACAAGAATAAGCCTAGGGAGGACGAAAATGACCTAATTGATCATCCAATGACACAAACACACCTATTGGATGCACAAGATTGGTTAAAAACCCTAATTGGATAAGAATGTGCCTAGGGAAGACGAAAATGACCTAATTGATCATCCAATGACACAAATGAACTTATTGGTTGCACAAAATTAGTTAAAAACCCTAATTGGACAAGAATAAGTCTATGGAGGACGAAAATAACCTAATTGATCATCCAATGACCCAAACACACCTATTGGATGCACAAGTTTTGTCTAAAACTCTAATTGGACAAGAATATGCCTAGGGAGGACGAAAATGACCTAAATGTTAATCCAATGACACAAATGAACTTATTGGATGCACAAGATTGGTTAAAAACCCTAATTGGACAAGAATAAGCCTAGGGAGGACGAAAATGACCTAAATGTTAATCCATTGAAACAACTCAATTTATTGGATGCACAAGATTGGTTAAAAACCCTAATTGGACAAGAATAAGCCTAGGGAGGACGAAAATGACCTAATTGATCATCCAATGACACAAACACACCTATTGGATGCACAAGATTGGTTAAAAACCCTAATTGGACAAGAATAAGCCTAGGGAGGACGAAAATGACCTAATTGATCATCCAATGAGATAAACACACCTATTGGATGCACAAGATTGGTTAAAAACCCTAATTGGACAAGAATATGCCTAGGGAGGACGAAAATGACCTAATTGATCATCCAATGACACAAACACACCTATTGGATGCACAAGATTGGTTAAAAACCCTAATTGGACAAGAATATGCCTAGGGAGGATCAAAGTGACCTAATTGATCATCCAATGAGATAAACACACCTATTGGATGCACAAGATTGGTTAAAAACCCTAATTGGACAAGAATATGCCTAGGGAGGACGAAAATGACCTAAATGTGAATCCAATGACACAAATGAACTTATTGGATGCACAAGATTGGTTAAAAACCTAATTGGACATGAATGAGCCTAGGGAGAATGAAAATGACCTAAATGTTAATCCAATGACACAACTCAACTTATTGGATGCACAAGATTGGTTAAAAACCCTAATTGGACAAGAATAAGCCTAGGGAGGACGAAAATGACCTAATTGATCATCCAATGACACAAACACACCTATTGGATGCACAAGATTGGTTAAAAACCCTAATAAGACAAGAATAAGCCTAGGGAGGACGAAAATGACCTAATTGATCATCCAATGACACAAACACACCTATTGGATGCACAAGATTGGTTAAAAACCCTAATTGGACAAGAATAAGCCTAGGGAGGACGAAAATGACCTAATTCATCATCCAATGACACAAATGAACTTATTGGATGCACAAGATTTGTTAAAAACCCTAATTGGACAAGAATAAGCCTAGGGAGGACGAAAATGACCTAATTGATCATCCAATGACACAAACACACCTATTGGATGCACAAGAATGGTTAAAAACCCTAATTGGATAAGAATATGCCTAGGGAGGACGAAAATGACCTAATTGATCATCCAATGACACAAACACACCTATTGGATGCACAAGATTGGTTAAAAACCCTAATTGGACAAGAATAAGCCTAGGGAGGACGAAAATGACCTAATTGATCATCCAATGACACAAACACACCTATTGGATGCACAAGAATGGTTAAAAACCCTAATTGGATTAGAATATGCCTAGGGAGGACGAAAATGACCTAATTGATCATCCAATGACACAAATGAACTTATTGGATGCACAAGATTGGTTAAAAACCCTAATTGGACAAGAATAAGCATAGAAAGGACGAAAATGACCTAATTGATCATCCAATGACACAAATGAACTTATTGGATGCACAAGATTTGTTAAAAACCCTAATTGGACAAGAATAAGCCTAGGGAGGACGAAAATGACCTAATTAATCATCCAATGACACAAACACACCTATTGGATGCACAAGATTGATTAAAAACCCTAATTGGACAAGAATAAGCCTAGGGAGGACGAAAATGACCTAATTGATCATCCAAAGACACAAACACACCTATTGGATGCACAAGATTGGTTAAAAACCCTAATTGGACAAGAATAAGGCTAGTGAGGACGAAAATGACTTAATTGATCATTCAATGACACAAACACACCTATTGGATGCACAAGATTGGTTAAAAACCCTAGTTGGACAAGAATATGCCTAGGGAGGACGAAAATGACCTAATTGATCATCCAATGACACAAATGAACTTATTGGATGCACAAGATTGGTTAAAAACCCTAATTGGACAAGAATATGCCTAGGGAGGACGAAAATTACATAAATATTAATTCAATGACACAAACAAACTTATTGGATGCACAAGATTGGTTAAAAACCCTAATTGGACAAGAATAAGCCTAGGGAGGACGAAAATGACCTAATTGAACATCCGATGACACAAACACACCTATTGGATGCACAAGATTGGTTAAAAACCCTAGTTGGACAAGAACATGCCTAGGGAGGACGAAAATGACCTAATTGATCATCCAATGACACTAATGAACTTATTGGATGCACAAGATTGGTTAAAAACCCTAATTGGACAAGAATAAGCCTAGGGAGGACGAAAATGACTTAATTGATCATCCAATGACACAAACACACCTATTGGATGCACAAGATTGGTTAAAAATCCTAATTGGACAAGAATATCCCTAGGGAGGACGAAAATGACCTAATTGATCATCCAATGACACAAACACACCTATTGGATGCACAAGATTGGTTAAAACCCATAATTGGACAAGAATAAGCATAGGGAGGACGAAAATGACCTAATTGATCATCCAATGACACTAATGAACTTATTGGATGCACAAGATTGGTTAAAAACCCTAATTGGACAAGAATATGCCTAGGGTGGACGAAAATGACCTAAATATTAATTCAATGACACAAACAAACTTATTGGATGCACAAGATTGGTTAAAAACCCTAATTGGACAAGAATAATCCTAGGGAGGACGAAAATGACCTAATTGATCATCCAATGACACAAACACACCTATTGGATGCACAAGATTGGTTAAAAACCCTAGTTGGACAAGAATAAGCCTAGGGAGGACGAAAATGACCTAATTGATCATCCAATGACACAAACACACCTATTGGATGCACAAAATTTTTTAAAAACCCTAATTGGACAAGAATAAGCCTAGGGAGGACGAAAATGACCTAATTGATCATCCAATGACACAAACACACCTATAGCATGCACAAGATTGGTTAAAAACCCAAATTGGACAAGAATAAGCACAGAAAGGACGAAAATGACCTAATTGATCATCCAATGACACAAACACACCTATTGGATGCACAAGATTGGTTAAAAACTCTAATTGGACAAGAATATGCCTAGGGAGGACGAAAATGACCTAAATGTTAATCCAATGACACAAATGAACTTATTGGATGCACAAGATTGGTTAAAAACCCTAATTGGACAAGAATAAGCCTAGGGAGAACGAAAATGACCTAAATGCTAATCCAATGACACAACTCAACTTATTGGATGCACAAGATTGGTTAAAAACCCTAATTGGGCAAGAATAAGCCATGGGAGGACGAAAATGACCTAATTGATCATCCAATGACACAAACACACCTATTGGATGCACAAGATTGGTTAAAAACCCTAATTGGACAAGAATAAGCCTAGGGAGGACGAAAATGTCCAAATTGATCATCCATTGCCACAAACACACCTATTGGATGCACAAGATTGGTTAAAAACCCTAATTGGACAAGAATATGCCTAGGGAGGACGAAAATGACCTAATTGATCATCCAATGACACAAATGAACTTATTGGATGCACAAGATTAGTTAAAAACCCTAATTGGACACAAATAAGCCTAGGGAGGACGAAAATAACCTAATTGATCATCCAATGACACAAACACACCTATTGGATGCACAAGATTGGTTAAAAACCCTAATTGGACAAGAATATGCCTAGGGAGGACGAAAATGACCTAAATATTAATTCAATGAAAAAGACAAACTTATTGGATGCACAAGATTGGTTAAAAACCCTAATTGGACAAGAATATGCCTAGGGAGGACGAAAATGACCTAATTGATCATCCAATGACACAAACACACCTATTGGATGCACAAGATTGGTTAAAAACCCTAATTGGACAAGAATAAGCCTAGGGAGGACGTAGATGACCTAATTGATCATCCAATGACACAAACACACCTATTGGATGCACAAGATTGGTTAAAAACCCTAATTGGACAAGAATATGCCTAGGGAGGACGAAAATGACCTAAATATTAATTCAATGACACAAGCAAACTTATCGGATGCACAAGATTGGTTAAAAACCCTAATTGGACAAGAATAAGCCTAGGGAGGACGAAAATGACCTAATTAATCATCCAATGACACAAACACACCTATTGGATGCACAAGATTGGTTAAAAACCCTAATTGGACAAGATAAGCCTAGGGAGGACGAAAATGACCTAATTGATCATCCAATGACACAAACACACCTATTGGATGCACAAAATTGGTTAAAAACCCTAATTGGACAAGAATAAGCCTAGGGAGGACGAAAATGACCTAATTGATCATCCAATGACACAAATGAACTTATTGGATGCACAAGATTGGTAAAAAACCCTAATTGGACAAGAATAAGCCGAGGGAGTACGAAAATGACCTAAATGCTAATCCAATGACACAACTCAACTTATTGGATGCACAAGATTTGTTAAAAACCCTAATTGGGCAAAGATAAGCCTAGGGAGGACGAAAATGACCTAATTGATCATCCAATGACACAAACATACCTATTGGATGCACAAAATTGGTTAAAAACCCTAATTGGACAAGAATAAGCCTAGGGAGGACGAAAATGACCTAAATGTGAATCCAATGACACAAATGAACTTATTGGATGCACAAGATTGGTTAAAAACCTAATTCGACAAGAATAAGCCTAGGGACAATCAAAATGACCTAAATGTTAATCCAATGACACAACTCAACTTATTGGATGCACAAGATTGGTTAAAAACCCTAATTAGACAAGAATAAGCCTAAGGAGGACGAAAATGACCTAATTGATCATCCAATGACACAAACACACCTATTGGATGCACAAGATTGGTTAAAAACCCTAATTGGACAAGAATATGCCTAGGGAGGACGAAAATGACCTAATTGATCATCCAATGACACAAACACACCTATTGGATGCACAAGATTGGTTAAAAACCCTAATTGGACAAGAATAAGCCTAGGGAGGACGAAAATGACCTAATTGATCATCCAATGACACAAACACACCTATTGGATGCACAACATAGGTTAAAAACCCTAATTGGACAAGAATATGCCTAGGGAGGACGAAAATGACCTAATTCATCATCCAATGACACAAACACACCTATTGGATGCACAAGATTGGTTAAAAACCCTAATTGGACAAGAATAAGCCTAGGGAGGACGAAAATGACCTAATTGATCATCCAATGACACAAACACACCTATTGGACGCACAAGATTGGTTAAAAACCCTAATTGGACAAGAATAAGCATAGGGAGGACGAAAATGACCTAATTGATCATCCAATGACACAAACACACCTATTGGATGCACAAGATTGGTTAAAAACCCTAGTTGGACAAGAATATGCCTAGGGAGGACGAAAATGACCTAATTGATCATCCAATGACACAAATGAACTTATTGGATGCACAAGATTGGTTAAAAACCCTAGTTGGACAAGAATATGCTTAGGGAGGACAAAAATGACCTAATTGATCATCCAATGACACAAATGAACTTATTGGAAGCACAAGATTTGTTAAAAACCCTAATTGGACAAGAATAAGCCTAGGGAGGACGAAAATGACCTAATTAAACATCCAATGACACAAACACACCTATTGGATGCACAAGATTGGTTAAAAACGCTAATTGGACAAGAATATGCCTTGGGAGGACGAAAATGACCTAAATTTTAATCCAATGACACAACTCAACTTATTGGATGCACAAGATTGGTTAAAAACCCTAATTGGACAAGAATAAGCCTAGGGAGGACGAAAATAACCTAATTGATCATCCAATGACATAAACACACCTATTGGATGCACAAGATTGGTTAAAAACCCTAATTGGACAAGAATAAGCCTAGGGAGGACGAAAATGACCTAATTGATCATCCAATGACACAAACACACCTATTGGATGCACAAGATTGGTTAAAAACCCTAATTGGACAAGAATAAGCCTAGGGAGGACGAAAATGACCTAATTGATCATCCAATGACACAAACACACCTATTGGATGCACAAGATTGGTTAAAAACCCTAATTGGACAAGAATAAGCCTAGGGAGGACGAAAATGACCTAATTGATCATCCAATGACACAAACACACCTATTGGATGCACAAGATTGGTTTAAAACCCTAGTTGATCAAGAATATGCCTAGGAAGGACGAAAATGACCTAATTGATCATCCAATGACACAAATGAACTTATTGGATGCACAAGATTGGTTAAAAACCCTAATTGGACAAGAATAAGCCTAGGGAGGACGAAAATGACCTAATTGATCATCCAATGACACAAACACACCTATTGGATGCACAAGATTGGTTAAAAACCCTAATTGGACAAGAATAAGCCTAGGGAGGACGAAAATGACCTAATTGATCATCCAATGACACAAACACACCTATTGGATGCACAAGATTGGTTAAAAACCCTAATTGGACAAGAATAAGCCTAGGGAGGACGAAAATGACCTAATTGATCATCCAATGACACAAACACACCTATTGGATGCACAAGATTGGTTAAAAACCCTAATTGGACAAGAATAAGCCTAGGGAGAATGAAAATGACCTTAATGTTAATCCAATGACACAACTCAACTTATTGGATGCACAAGATTGGTTAAAAACCCTAATTGGACAAGAATAAGCCTAGGGAGGACGAAAATGACCTAATTGATCATCCAATGACACAAACACACCTATTGGATGCACAAGATTGGTTAAAAACCCTAATATGACAAGAATAAGCCTAGGGAGGACGAAAATGACCTAATTGATCATCCAATGACACAAACACACCTATTGGATGCACAAGATTGGTTAAAAACCCTAATTGGACAAGAATAAGCCTAGGGAGGACGAAAATGACCTAATTGATCATCCAATGACACAAACACACCTATTGGATGCACAAGATTGGTTAAAAACCCTAATTGGATAAGAATATGCCTAGGGAGGACGAAAATGACCTAATTGATCATCCAATGAAACAAACACACCTATTGGAAGCACAAGATTGGTTAAAAACCCTAATTGGACAAGAATATGCTTAGGGAGGACGAAAATGACCTAAATGTTAATTCAATGACACAAACAAAGTTATTGGATGCACAAGATTGGTTAAAAACCCTAATTGGACAAGAATAAGCCTAGGGAGGACGAAAATGACCTAATTGATCATCCAATGACACAAACACACCTATTGGATGCACAAGATTGGTTAAAAACCCTAATTGGACAAGAATATGCCTAGGGAGGACGAAAATGACCTAACTGTTAATCCAATGACACAAATGAACTTATTGGATGCACAAGATTGGTTAAAAACACTAATTGGACAAGAATAAGCCTAGGGAGGACGAAAATGACCTAATTGATCATCCAATGACACAAACACACCTATTGGATGCACAAGATTGGTTAAAAACCCTAATTGGACAAGAATATGCCTAGGGAGGACGAAAATGACCTAAATGTTAATCCAATGACACAAATGAACTTATTGGATGCACAAGATTGGTTAAAAACCCTAATTGGACAAGAGTAAACATAGGGAGGATAAAAATGACCTAAATTTTAATCCAATGACACAACTCAACTTATTGGATGCACAAGATTGGTTAAAAACCCTAATTGGACAAGAATAAGCCTATGGAGGACGAAAATGACCTAATTGATCATCCAATGACACAAACACACCTATTGGATGCACAAGATTGGTTAAAAACACTAATTGGACAAGAATATGCCTAGGGAGGACGGATATGACCTAAATGTTAATCCAATGACACAAATGAACTTATTGGATGCACAAGATTGGTTAAAAACCCTAATTGGACAAGAATAAGCCTAGGGAGAACGAAAATGACCTAAATGTTAATCCAATGACACAACTCAACTTATTCGATGCACAAGATTGGTTAAAAACCCTAATTGGAAGAGAATAAGCCTAGGGAGGACGAAAATGACCTAACTGATCATCCAATGACACAAACACACCTATTGGATGCACAAGATTGGTTAAAAACCCAAATTGGACAAGAATAAGCATAGAAAGGACGAAAATGACCTAAATATTAATTCAATGACATAAACAAGCTTGTTGGATGCACAAGATTGGTTAAAAACCCTAATTGGACAAGAATAAGCCTAGGGAGGACGAAAATGACCTAATTGATCATCCAATGACACAAACACACCTATTGGATGCACAAGATTGGTTAAAAACCCTAATTGGACAAGAATATGCCTAGGGAGGACGGATATGACCTAAATGTTAATCCAATGCCACAAATGAACTTATTGGATGCACAAGATTGGTTAAAAACCCTAATTGGACAAGAATAAGCTTAGGGAGGACGAAAATGACCTAATTGATCATCCAATGACACAAACACACCTATTGGATGCACAAGATTGGTTAAAAATCCTAATTGGACAAGAATAAGCCTAGGGAGGACGAAAATGACCTAATTGATATTCCAATGACACAAGCACACCTATTGGATGCACAAGATTGGTTAAAAACCCTAATTGGACAAGAATATGCCTAGGGAGGACGAAAATGACCTAAATGATCATCCAATGACACAACACACCTATTGGATGCACAAGATTGGTTAAAAACCCTAATTGGACAAGAATATGCCTAGGGAGGACGAAAATGACCTAATTGATCATCCAATGACACAAACACACCTATTGGATGCACAAGATTGGTTAAAAACCCTAATTGGACAAGAATATGCCTAGGGAGGACGAAAATGACCTAAATATTAATTTAATGACATAAACAAAGTTATTGGATGCACAAGATTGGTTAAAAACCCTAATTGGACAAGAATATGCCTAGGGAGGACGAAAATGACCTAATTGATCATCCAATGACACAAACACACCTATTGGATGCACAAGATTGGTTAAAAACCCTAATTGGACAAGAATATGCCAAGGGAGGACGAAAATGACCTAAATATTAATTCAATGACATAAACAAACTTATTGGATGCACAAGATTGGTTAAAAACCCTAATTGGACAAGAATAAGCCTAGGGAGGACGAAAATGACCTAATTAATCATCCAATGACACAAACACACCTATTGGATGCACAAGATTGGTTAAAAACTCTAATTGGACATGAATAAGCCTAGGGAGGACGAAAATGACCTAATTGATCATCCAATGACACAAACACACCTATTGGATGCACAAGATTGGTTAAAAACCCTAATTGGACAAGAATAAGCCTAGGGAGGACGAACATGACCTAATTGATCATCCAATGACACAAACACACCTATTGGATGCACAAGATTGGTTAAAAACCCTAATTGGTCAAGAATATGCCTAGGGAGGACGAAAATGACCTATTTGATCATCCAATGACGCAAATGAACTTATTGGATGCACAAGATTTGTTAAAAACCCTAATTGGACAAGAATAAGCCTAGGGAGGACGAAAATGACCTAATTAATCATCCAATGACACAAACACACCTATTGGATGCACAAGATTGATTAAAAACCCTAATTGGACAAGAATAAGCCTAGGGAGGACGAAAATGACCTAATTGATCATCCACAGACACAAACACACCTATTGGATGCACAAGATTGGTTAAAACCCTAATTGGACAAGAATAAGCCTAGGGAGGACGAAAATGACTTAATTGATCATTCAATGTCACAAACACACCTATTGGATGCACAAGATTGGTTAAAAACCCTA
>JBBPBR010001634.1:0-25728 GCA_037974775.1 Cicer pinnatifidum | reverse complement strand
GTCCTCCCTAGGCTTATTCTTGTCCAATTAGGGTTTTTAACTAATCTTGTGCATCCAATAAGTTCATTTGTGTCATTGGAGGATCAATTAGGTCATTTTCGTCCTCCCTAGGCATATTCTTGTCCAATTAAGGTTTTTAACCAATCTTGTGCATCCAATAGGTGTGTTTGTGTCATTGGATGATCAATTAGGTCATTTTCGTCCTCCCTAGGTATATTCTTGTCCAACTAGGGTTTTTAACCAATCTTGTGCATCCAATAGGTGTGTTTGTGTCATTGAATTAATATTTAGGTCATTTTCGTCCTCCCTAGGCATATTCTTGTCCAATTAGGGTTTTTAACCAATTTAGTGCATCCAATAGGTGTGTTTGTGTCATTGGATGATCAATTAGGTCATTTTCGTCCTCCCTAGGCTTATTCTTGTCCAATTAGGGTTTTTAACCAATCTTGTGCATCCAACAAGCTTGTTTATGTCATTGAATTAATATTTAGGTCATTTTCGTCCTCCCTAGGCATATTCTTGTCCAATTAGGGTTTTTAACCAATCTTGTGCATCCAATAGGTGTGTTTGTGTCATTGGATGATCAATTAGGTCATTTTCGTCCTCCCTAGGCATATTCTTGTCCAATTAGGATTTTTAACCAATCTTGTGCATCCAATAGGTGTGTTTGTGTCATTGGATGATCAATTAGGTCATTTTGATCCTCCCTAGGCTTATTCTTGTCCAATTACGGTTTTTAACCAATCTTGTGCATCCAATAGCTGTGTTTGTGTCATTGGATGATCAATTAGGTCATTTTCGTCCACCCTAGGTTTATTCTTGTACAATTAGGGTTTTTAACCAATCTTATGCATCCAACAAGTTTGTTTATGTCATTGAATTAATATTTAGGTCATTTTCGTCCTCCCTAGGCATATTCTTGTCCAATTAAGGTTTTTAACCAATCTTCTGCATCCAATAGGTGTGTTTGTGTCATTGGATGATCAATTAGGTCATTTTCGTCCTCCCTAGGCATATTCTTGTCCAATTAGGGTTTTTAACCAATCTTGTGCATCCAATAGGTGTGTTTGTGGCAATGGATGATCCATTTGGACATTTTCGTCCTCCCTAGGCTTATTCTTGTCCAATTAGGGTTTTTAACCAATCTTGTGCATCCAATAGGTGTGTTTGTGTCATTGGATGATCAATTAGGTCATTTTCGTCCTCCCTAGGATTATTCTTGCCCAATTAGGGTTTTTAACCAATCTTGTGCATCCAATAAGTTGAGTTGTGTCATTGGATTAGCATTTAGGTCATTTTCGTTCTCCCTAGGCTTATTCTTGTCCAATTAGGGTTTTTAACCAATCTTGTGCATCCAATAAGTTCATTTGTGTCATTGGATTAACATTTAGGTCATTTTCGTCCTCCCTAGGCATACTCTTGTCCAATTAGAGTTTTTAACCAATCTTGTGCATCCAATAGGTTTGTTTGTGTCATTGGATGATCAATTAGGTCATTTTCGTCCTTTCTATGCTTATTCTTGTCCAATTTGGGTTTTTAACCAATCTTGTGCATCCAATAGGTGTGTTTGTGTCATTGGATGATCAATTAGGTCATTTTCGTCCTCCCTAGGCTTATTCTTGTCCAATTAGGGTTTTTAACAAGTCTTGTGCATTCAATAGGTGTGTTTGTGTCATTGGATGATCAATTAGGTCATTTTCGGCCTCCCTAGGCTTATTCTTGTCCAATTAGGGTTTTTAACAAATCTTGTGCATCCAATAGGTGTGTTTGTGTCATTGGATGATCAATTAGGTCATTTTCGTCCTCCCTAGGCTTATTCTTGTCCAATTAGGGATTTTAACTAATCTTGTGCATCCAATAAATTCATTTGTGTCATTGGATGATCAATTAGGTCATTTTCGTCCTCCCTAGCCATATTCTTGTCCAACTAGGGTTTTTAACCAATCTTGTGCATCCAATAGGTGTGTTTGTGTCATTGGATGATCAATTAGGTCATTTTCGTCCTCCCTAGGCATATTCTTGTCCAACTAGGGTTTTTAACCAATCTTGTGCATCCAATAGGTGTGTTTGTGTCTTTGGATGATAAATTAGGTCATTTTCGTCCTCCCTAGGCTTATTCTTGTCCAATTAGGGTTTTTAACCAATCTTGTGCATCCAACAAGTTTGTTTATGTCATTGAATTAATATTTAGGTCATTTTCGTCCTCCCTAGGCATATTCTTGTCCAATTAGGGTTTTTAACCAATCTTGTGCATCCAATAGGTGTGTTTGTGTCATTGGATGATCAATTAGGTCATTTTCATCCTCCCTAGGCATATTCTTGTCCAATTATGGTTTTTAACCAATCTTGTGCATCCAATAGGTGTGTTTGTGTCATTGGATGATCAATTAGGTTATTTTCTTCCTCCCTAGACTTATTCGTGTCCAATTAGGGTTTTTAACTAATCTTGTGCATCCAATAAGTTCATTTGTGTCATTGGATGATCAATTAGGTCATTTTCGTCCTTCCTAGGCTTATTCTTGTCCAATTAGGGTTTTTAACCAATATTGTGCATCCAATAAGTTCATTAGTGTCATTGGATTAACATTTAGGTCATTTTCGTCCTCCCTAGGCATATTCTTGTCCAATTAGGGTTTTTAACCAATCTTCTGCTTCCAATAGGTTTGTTTGTGTCATTGGATGATCAGTTAGGTGATTTTCGTCCTCCCTAGGCTTATTCTTGTCCAATTAGGGTTTTTAACCAATCTTGTGCATCCAACAAGTTTGTTTATGTCATTGAATTAATATTTAGGTCATTTTCGTCCTCCCTAGGCATATTCTTGTCCAATTAGGGTTTTTAACCAATCTTGTGCATCCAATAGGTGTGTTTGTGTCATTGGATGATCAATTAGGTCATTTTCGTCCTCCCTAGGCATATTCTTGTCCAATTAGGGTTTTTAACGAATCTTGTGCATCCAATAGGTGTGTTTGTGTCATTGGATGATCAATTAGGTCATTTTCGTCCTCCCTAGGCTTATTCTTGTCCAATTAGGGTTTTAAACCAATCTTGTGCATCTAATAGGTGTGTTTGTGTCATTGGATGATCAATTAGGTCATTTTCGTCCTCCCTAGGCTTATTCTTGTCCAATTAGGGTTTTTAACCAATCTTGTGCATCCAATAGGTGTGTTTGTGTCATTGGATGATCAATTAGGTCATTTTCGTCCTCCCTAGGCTTATTCTTGTCCAATTAGGGTTTTTAACCAATCTTGTGCATCCAATAGGTGTGTTTGTGTCATTGGATGATCAATTAGGTCATTTTCGTCCTCCTTAGCCATATTCTTGTCCAATTAGGGTTTTTAACCAATCTTGTGCATCCAATAAGTTCATTTGTGTCATTGGATGATCAATTAGGTCATTTTCGTCCTCCCTAGGCATATTCTTGTCCAACTAGGGTTTTAAACCAATCTTGTGCATCCAATAGGTGTGTTTGTGTCATTGGATGATCAATTAGGTCATTTTCGTCCTCCCTAGGCTTATTCTTGTCCAATTAGGGTTTTTAACCAATCTTGTGCATCCAATAGGTGTGTTTGTGTCATTGGATGATCAATTAGGTCATTTTCGTCCTCCCTAGGCTTATTCTTGTGCAATTTGGGTTTTTAACCAATCTTGTGCATCCAATAAATTCATTTGTGTCATTGGATGATCAATTAGGTCATTTTCGTCCTCCCTAGGCATATTCTTGTCCAACTAGGGTTTTAAACCAATCTTGTGCATCCAATAGGTGTGTTTGTGTCATTGGATGATCAATTAGGTCATTTTCGTCCTCCCTAGGCTTATTCTTGTCCAATTAGGGTTTTTAACCAATCTTGTGCATCCAATAGGTGTGTTTGTGTCATTGGATGATCAATTAGGTCATTTTTCGTCCTCCCTAAGCTTATTCTTGTCCAATTAGGGTTTTTAACCAATCTTATGCATCCAATAGGTGTGTTTGTGTCATTGGATGATCAATTAGGTCATTTTCGTCCTCCCTAGGCTTATTCTTGTCCAATTAGGGTTTTTAACCAATCTTGTGCATCCAATAGGTGTGTTTGTGTCATTGGATGATCAATTAGGTCATTTTCGTCCTCCCTAGGCTTATTCTTGTCCAATTAGGGTTTTTAACCAATCTTGTGCATCCAATAGGTGTGTTTGTGTCATTGGATGATCAATTAGGTCATTTTCGGCCTCCCTAGGCTTATTCTTGTCCAATTAGGGTTTTTAACCAATCTTGTGCATCCAATAGGTGTGTTTGTGTCCTTGGATGATCAATTATGTCATTTTCGTCCTCCCTAGGCTTATTCTTGTCCAATTAGGGTTTTTAACCAATCTTGTGCATCCAATAGGTGTGTTTGTGTCATTGGATGATCAATTAGGTCATTTTCGTCCTCCCTAAGCTTATTCTTGCCCAATTAGGGTTTTTAACCAATCTTGTGCATCCAATAAGTTCATTTGTGTCATTGGATTAACATTTAGGTCATTTTCTTCCTCCCTAGGCATATTCTTGTCCAATTAGAGTTTTAGACCAATCTTGTGTATCCAATAGGTGTGTTTGTGTTATTGGACGATCAATTAGGTTATTTTCGTCCTCCCTAGGCTTATTCTTTTCCCATTAGGGTGTTTAACTAATCTTGTGCATCCAATAAGTTCATTTGTGTCATTGGATGATCAATTAGGTCATTTTCGTCCTCCCTAGGCATATTCTTGTCCAATTAGGGTTTTTAACCAATCTTGTGCATCCAATAGGTGTGTTTGTGTCATTGGATGATCAATTAGGTCATTTTCGTCCTCCCTAGTCTTATTCTTGTCCAATTAGGGTTTTTAACCAATCTTGTGCATCCAATAGGTGTGTTTGTGTCATTGGATGATCAATTAGGTCATTTTCGTCCTCCCTAGGCTTATTCTTGTCCAATTAGGGTTTTTAACCAACCTTGTGCATCCAATAGGTGTGCTTGTGTCATTGGATGATCAATTAGGTCATTTTCGTCCTCCCTAGGCTTATTCTTGTCCAATTAGGGTTTTTAACCAATCTTGTGCATCCAATAGGTGTGTTTGTGTCATTGGATGATCAATTAGGTCATTTTCGTCCTCCCTAGGCTTATTCTTGTCCAATTAGGGTTTTTAACCAATCTTGTGCATCCAATAGGTGTGTTTGTGTCATTGGATGATCAATTAGGTCATTTTCGTCCTCCCTAGGCTTATTCTTGTCCAATTAGGGTTTTTAACCAATCTTGTGCATCAAATAGGTTTGTTTGTGTCATTGGATGATCAATTAGGTCATTTTCGTCCTCCCTAGGCTTATTCTTGTCCAATTAGGGTTTTTAACCAATCTTGTGCATCCAATAGGTGTGTTTGTGTCATTGGATGATTAATTACGTCATTTTGATCCTCCCTAGGCTTATTCTTGTCCAATTAGGGTTTTTAACCAATCTGGTGCATCCAATAGGTGTGTTTGTGTCATTGGATGATCAATTAGGTCATTTTCGTCCTCCCTAGGCTTATTCTTGTTCAATTAGGGTTTTTAACCAATCTTGTGCGTCCAATAGGTTTGTTTGTGTCATTGGATGATCAATTTGGTCATTTTCATCCTCCCTAGGCTTCTTCTTGTCCAATTAGGGTTTTTAACCAATCTTGTGCATCCAATAGGTGTGTTTGTGTCATTGGATGATCAATTAGGTCATTTTCGTCCTCCCTAGGCTTATTCTTGTCCAATTAGGGTTTTTAACCAATCTTGTGCATCCAATAAGTTCTTTGTGTCATTGGATTAACATTTAGGTCATTTTCGTCCTCCTTAGGCTTATTCTTGTTCAATTAGGGTTTTTAACCAATCTTGTGAATCCAATAGGTGTGGTTGTGTCATTGGATGATCAATTAGGTCATTTTCTTCCTCTCTAGGCTTATTCTTGTCCAATTAGGGTTTTTAACCAATCTTGTGCATCCAATAGGTGTGTTTGTGTCATTGGATGATCAATTAGGTCATTTTCTTCCTCCCTAGGCTTATTCTTGTCCAATTAGGGTTTTTAACCAATCTTGTGCATCCAATAACTTTGTTTGTGTCATTGAATTAATATTTAGGTCATTTTTGTCCTCCCTAGGCATATTCTTGTCCAATTAGGGTTTTTAACCAATCTTGTGCATCCAATAGGTGTGTTTGTGTCATTGGATGATCAATTAGGTCATTTTCGTCCTCCCTAGGCATATTCTTGTCCAACTAGGGTTTTTAACCAATCTTGTGCATCCAAAAAGTTCATTTGTGTCATTGGATGATCAATTAGGTCATTTCGTCCTCCCTAGGCATATTCTTGTCCAACTAGGGTTTTTAACCAATCTTGTGCATCCAATAGGTGTGTTTGTGTCATTGGATGATCAATTAGGTCATTTTCGTCCTCCCTAGGCTTATTCTTGTCCAACTAGGGTTTTTAACCAATCTTGTGCATCCAATAGGTGTGTTTGTGTCATTGGATGATCAATTAGGTCATTTTCGTCCTCCCTAGGCTTATTCTTGCCCAATTAGGGTTTTTAACCAATCTTGTGCATCCAATAAGTTGAGTTGTGTCATTGGATTAGCATTTAGGTCAGTTTCGTTCTCCCTAGGCTTATTCTTGTCCAATTAGGGTTTTTAACCAATCTTGTGCATCCAATAAGTTCATTTGTGTCATTGGATTAACATTTAGGTCATTTTCGTCCTCCCTAGGCATATTCTTGTCCAATTAGAGTTTTTAACCAATCTTGTGCATCCAATAGGTGTGTTTGTGTCATTGGATGATCAATTAGGTCATTTTCGTCCTTTCTGTGCTTATTCTTGTCCAATTTGGGTTTTTAACCAATCTTGTCCATCCAATAGGTGTTTTTGTGTCATTGGATGATCAATTAGGTCATTTTCGTCCTCCCTAGGCTTATTCTTGTCCAATTAGGGTTTTTAAAAAATCTTGTGCATCCAATAGGTGTGTTTGTGTCATTGGATTATCAATTAGGTCATTTTCGTCCTCCCTAGGCTTATTCTTGTCCAATTAGGATTTTTAACCAATCTTGTGCATCCAATAGGTGTGTTTGTGTCATTGGATGATCAATTAGGTCATTTTTGTCCTCCCTAGGCTTATTCTTGTCCAATTAGGGTTTTTAACTAATCTTGTGCATCCAATAAGTTCATTTGTGTCATTGGATGATCAATTAGGTCATTTTCGTCCTCCCTAGGCATATTCTTGTCCAATTAAGGTTTTTAACCAATCTTGTGCATCCAATAGGTGTGTTTGTGTCATTGGAGGATCAATTAGGTCATTTTCGTCCTCCCTAGGCATATTCTTGTCCAACTAGGGTTTTTAACCAATCTTGTGCATCCAATAGGTGTGTTTGTGTCATTGAATTAATATTTAGGTCATTTTCGTCCTCGCTAGGCATATTCTTGTCCAATTAGGGTTTTTAACCATTCTTGTGCATCCAATAGGTGTGTTTGTGTCATTGGATGATCAATTAGGTCATTTTCGTCCTCCCTAGGCATATTCTTGTCCAATTAGGGTTTTTAACCAATCTTGTGCATCCAATAGGTGTGTTTGTGGCAATGGATGATCAATTTGGACATTTTCGTCCTCCCTAGGCTTATTCTTGTCCAATTAGGGTTTGTAACCAATCTTGTGCATCCAATAGGTGTGTTTGTGTCATTGGATGATCAATTAGGTCATTTTCGTCCTCCCTAGGCTTATTCTTGCCCAATTAGGGTTTTTAACAAGTCTTGTGCATTCAATAGGTGTGTTTGTGTCATTGGATGATCAATTAGGTCATTTTCGTCCTCCCTAGGCTTATTCTTGTCCAATTAGGGTTTTTAACAAATCTTGTGCATCCAATAGGTGTGTTTGTGTCATTGAATTAATATTTAGGTCATTTTCGTCCTCGCTAGGCATATTCTTGTCCAATTAGGGTTTTTAACCAATCTTGTGCATCCAATAGGTGTGTTTGTGTCATTGGATGATCAATTAGGTCATTTTCGTCCTTTCTATGCTTATTCTTGTCCAATTTGGGTTTTTAACCAATCTTGTGCATCCAATAGGTGTGTTTGTGTCATTGGATGATCAATTAGGTCATTTTCGTCCTCCCTACGCTTATTCTTGTCCTATTAGGGTTTTTAACCAATCTTGTGCATCCAATAGGTGTGTTTGTGTCATTGGATGATCAATTAGGTCATTTTCGTCCTCCCTAGGCTTATTCTTGTCCAATTAGGGTTTTTAACCAATCTTGTGCATCCAATAGGTGTGTTTGTGTCATTGGATGATCAATTAGGTCATTTTCGTCCTCCCTAGGCTTATTCTTGTCCAATTAGGGTTTTTAACCAATCTTGTGCATCCAATAGGTGTGTTTGTGTCATTGGATGATCAATTAGGTTATTTTCGTCCTTCCCAGGCTTATTCTTGTCCAATTAGGGTTTTTAACCAATCTTGTGCATCCAATAAGTTCATTTGTGTCATTGGATTAACATTTAGGTCATTTTCGTCCTCCCTAGGCATATTCTTGTCCAATTAGGGTTTTTAACCAATCTTGTGCATCCAATAGGTGTGTTTGTGTCATTGGATGATCAATTAGGTCATTTTCGTCCTCCCTAGGCTTATTCTTGTCCAATTAGGGTTTTTAACCAATCTTGTGCATCCAATAGGTGTGTTTGTGTCATTGGATGATCAATTAGGTCATTTTCGTCCTCCCTAGGCTTATTCTTGTCCAATTAGGGTTTTTAACCAATCTTGTGCTTCCAATAAGTTGAGTAGTGTCATTGGATTAACATTTAGGTCATTTTTGTCCTCCCTTGGTTTATTCTTGTCCAATTAGGGTTTTTAACCAATCTTGTGCATCCAATAAGTTTGTTTGTGTCATTGGATTATCAATTAGGTCATTTTCGTCCTCCCTAGGCTTATTTTTGTCCAATTAGGGTTTTTAACCAATCTTGTGCATCCAATAAGTTTGTTTGTGTCATTGAATTAATATTTAGGTCATTTTCGTCCTCCCTAGGCATATTCTTGTCCAATTAGGGTTTTTAACCAATCTTGTGGATCCAATAGGTGTGTTTGTGTCATTGGATGATCAATTAGGTCATTTTCGTCCTCCCAAGGCATATTCTTAACCAATTAGGGTTTTTAACCAATCTTGTGAATCCAATAGGTGTGTTTGTGTCATTGGATGATCAATTAGGTCATTTTCGTCCTCCCTAGGCTTATTCTTATCCAATTAGGGTTTTTAACCAATCTTGTGCATCCAATAGGTGTGTTTGTGTCATTGGATGATCAATTAGGTCATTTTCGTCCTCCCTAGGCTTATTCTTGTCCAATTAGGGTTTTTAACCAATCTTGTGCATCCAATAGGTGTGTTTGTGTCATTGGATGATCAATTTGGTCATTTTCGTCCTCCCTAGGCTTATTCTTGTCCAATTAGGGTTTTTAACCAATCTTGTGCATCCAATAAGTTTGTTTGTGTCATTTAATTAATATTTAGGTCATTTTCGTCCTCCCTATGCATATTCTTGTCCAATTAGGGTTTTTAACCAATCTTGTGCATCCAATAAGTTCATTTGTGTCATTGGATTAACATTTAGGTCATTTTCGTCCTCCCTAGGCATATTCTTGTCCAATTAGGGTTTTTAACCAATCTTGTGTATCCAATAGGTATGTTTGTGTCATTGGATGATCAATTAGGTCATTTTCGTCCTCCCTAGGCTTATTCTTGTCCAATTAGGGTTTTTAACCAATCTTGTGCATCCAATAGGTGTGTTTGTGTCATTGGATGATCAATTAGGTCATTTTCGTCCTTCCTAGGCTTATTCTTGTCCAATTAGGGTTTTAAACCAATCTTGTGCAACCAAAAACTTTGTTTGTGTCATTGAATTAATATTTAGGTCATTTTCGTCCTCCCTAGGCATATTCTTGTCCAATTAGGGTTTTTAACCAATCTTGTGCATCCAATAGGTGTGTTTGTGTCATTGAATTAATATTTAGGTCATTTTCGTCCTCCCTAGGCATATTCTTGTCCAATTAGGGTTTTTAACCAATCTTGTGTATCCAATAGGTATGTTTGTGTCATTGGATGATCAATTAGGTCATTTTCGTCCTCCCTAGGCTTATTCTTGTCCAATTAGGGTTTTTAACCAATCTTGTGCATCCAATAGGTGTGTTTGTGTCATTGGATGATCAATTAGGTCATTTTCGTCCTCCCTAGGCTTATTCTTGTCCAATTAGGGTTTTTAACCAATCTTGTGCATCCAATAGGTGTGTTTGTGTCATTGGATGATCAATTAGGTCATTTTTGTCCTCCCTAGGCTTATTTTTGTCCAATTAGTGTTTTTAACCAATCTTGTGCATCCAATAAGTTCATTTGTGTCATTGGATGATCAATTAGGTCATTTTCATCCTCCCTAGGCATATTCATGTCCAACTATGGTTTTTAACCAATCTTGTGCATCCAATAGGTGTGTTTGTGTGATTGGATGATCAATTAGGTCATTTTCGTCCTCCCTAGGCTTATTCTTGTCCAATTAGGGTTTTTAACCAATCTTGTGCATCCAATAGGTGTGTTTGTGTCATTGGATGATCAATTAGGTCATTTTCGTCCTCCCTAGGCTTATTCTTGTCCAATTAGGGTTTTTAACCAATCTTGTGCATCCAATAGGTGTGTTTGTGTCATTGGATGATCAATTAGGTCATTTTTATCCTCCCTAGGCTTATTCTTGTCCAATTAGGATTTTTAACCAATCTTGTGCATCCAATAGGTGTGTTTGTGTCATTGGATGATCAATTAGGTAATTTTCGTCCTCCCTAGGCTTATTCTTGTCCAATTAGGGTTTTTAACCAATCTTGTGCATCCAATAGGTGTGTTTGTGTCATTGGATGATCAATTAGGTCATTTTCGTCCTCCCTAGGCTTATTCTTGTCCAATTAGGGTTTTTAACCAATCTTGTGCATCCAATAGGTGTGTTTGTGTCATTGGATGATCAATTAGGTCATTATCGTCCTCCCTAGGCATGTTCTTGTCCAACTAGGGTTTTTAACCAATCTTGTGCGTCCAATAGGTAAGTTTGTGTCATTGGATTAACAATTAGGTCATTTTCGTCCTCCCCAGGCTTATTCTTGTCCAATTAGGGTTTTTAACCAATCTTGTGCATCCAATAAGTTGAGTTGTAGCATTGGATTAACATTTAGGTCATTTTCGTTCTCCCTAGGCTTATTCTTGTCCAATTAGGGTTTTTAACCAATCTTGTGCATCCAATAAGTTCATTTGTGTCATTGGATTAACATTTAGGTCATATCCGTCCTCCCTAGGCATATTCTTGTCCAATTAGGGTTTTTAACCAATCTTGTGCATCCAATAGGTGTGTTTGTGTCATTGGATGATCAATTAGGTCATTTTCGTCCTCCATAGGCTTATTCTTGTCCAATTAGGGTTTTTAACCAATCTTGTGCATCCAATAAGTTTGTTTGTGTCATTGAATTAATATTTAGGTCATTTTGGTCCTCCCTAGGCATATTCTTTTCCAATTAGGGTTTTTAACCAATCTTGTGCATTCAATAGGTGTGTTTGTGTCATTGTATGATCAATTAGGTCATTTGCGTCCTCCCTAGGCATGTTCTTGTCCAACTTGGGTTTTTAACCAATCTTGTGCATCCAATAGGTGTGTTTGTGTCATTGGATGATCAATTAGGTCATTTTCGTCCTCCCTAGGCTTATTCTTGTCCAATTAGGGTTTTTAACCAATCTTGTGCATCCAATAGGTGTGTTTGTGTCATTGGATGATCAATTAGGTCATTTTTGTCCTCCCTAGGCTTATTCTTGTCCAATTAGGGTTTTTAACCAATCTTGTGCATCCGATAAGTTTGTTTGTGTCATTAAATTAATATTTAAGTCATTTTCTTCCTCCCTAGGCTTATTCTTGTCCAATTAGGGTTTTTAACCAATCTTGTGCATCCAATAGGTGTGTTTGTGTCATTGGATGATCAATTAGGTCATTTACGTCCTCCCTAGGCTTATTCTTGTACAATTAGGGTTTTTAACCAATCTTGTGCATCCAATAACTTTGTTTGTGTCATTAAATTAATATTTTGGTCATTTTCTTCCTCCCTAGGCATATTCTTGTCCATTTAGGGTTATTAACCAATCATGTGCATCCAATAAGTTGAGTTGTGTCATTGGATTAACATTTAGGTCATTTTCGTCCTCCCTAGGCTTATTCTTGTCCAATTAGGGTTTTTAACCAATCTTGTGCATCCAATAGGTGTGTTTGTGTCATTGGATGATCAATTAGGTCATTTTCGTCCTCCCTAGGCTTATTCTTGTCCAATTAGGGTTTTTAACCAATCTTGTGCATCCAATAGGTGTGTTTGTGTCATTGGATGATCAATTAGGTCATTTTCGTCCTCCCTAGGCTTATTCTTGTCCAATTAAGGTTTTTAACCAATATTGTGCATCCAATAAGTTTGTTTGTGTCATTGAATTAATATTTAGGTCATTTTCGTCCCCCCTTGGCATATGCTGGTCCAATTAGGGTTTTTAACCAATCTTGTGCATCCAATAGGTGTGTTTGTGTCATTGGATGATCAATTAGGTCATTTTCGTCCTCCCTAGGCATATTCTTGTCCAATTAGGGTTTTTAACCAATCTTGTGCATCCAATATTTTTGTTTATGTCATTGAATTAATATTAAGGTCATTTTCGTCCTCCCTAGGCATATTTTTGTCCAATTAGGGTTTTTAACCAATCTTGTGCATCCAATAGGTGTGTTTGTGTCATTGGATGATCAATTAGGTAATTTTCGTCCTCCCTAGGCTTATTCTTGTCCAATTAGGGTTTTTAACCAATCTTGTGCATCCAATAGGTGTGTTTGTGTCATTGGATGATCAATTAGGTCATTTTCGTCCTCCCTAGGCTTATTCTTGTCCAATTAGGTTTTTAACCAATCTTGTGCATCCAATAGGTGTGTTTGTGTCATTGGATGATCAATTAGGTTATTTTCGTCCTCCCTAGGCATATTCTTGTCCAATTAGGGCTTTTAACGAATCTTGTGCATCCAATAGGTGTGTTTGTGTCATTGGATGATCAATTAGGTCATTTTCATCCTCCCTAGGCTTATTCTTGTCCAATTAGGGTTTTTAACCAATCTTGTGCATCCAATAGGTGTGTTTGTGTCATTGGATGATCAATTAGGTCATTTTCGTCCTCCCTAGGCTTATTCTTGTCCAATTAGGGTTTTTAACCAATCTTGTGCATCCAATAAGTTGAGTTGTGTCATTGGATTAACAATTAGGTCATTTTCATCCTCCCTAGGCTTATTCTTGTCCAATTAGGGTTTTTAACCAATCTTGTGCATCCGATAAGTTTGTTTGTGTTATTGAATTAATATTTAGGTCATTTTCGTCCACCCTAGGCATATTCTTGTCCAATTAGGGTTTTTAACCAATCTTGTGTATCCAATAGGTGTGTTTGTGTCATTGGATGATCAATTAGGTCATTTTCGTCCTCCCTAAGCTTATTCTTGTCCAATTAGGATTTTTAACCAATCTTGTGCATCCAATAAGTTGAGTTGTGTCATGGGATTAACATTTAGGTCATTTTCGTCCTCCCTAGGCTTATTCTTGTCCAATTAGGGTTTTTAACCAATCTTGTGTATCCAATAAGTTCATTTGTGTCATTGAATTAATATTTAGGTCATTTTCGTCCTCCCTAGGCATATTCTTGTCCAATTAGGGTTTTTAACCAATCTTGTGCATCCAATAGGTGTGTTTGTGTCATTGGATGATCAATTAGGTCATTTTCGTCCTCCCTAGGCATATTCTTGTCCAATTAGGGTTTTTAACCAATCTTGTGCAGCCAATAGGTGTGTTGTGTCATTGGATGATCAATTAGGTCATTTTCGTCCTCCCTAGGCATATTCTTGTCCAATTAGGGTTTTTAACCAATCTTGTGCATCCAATAGGTGTGTTTGTGTCATTGGATGATCAATTAGGTCATTTTCGTCCTCCCTAGGCATATTCTTGTCCAATTAGGGTTTTTAACCAATCTTGTGCATCCAATAGGTGTGTTTGTGTCATTGGATGATCAATTAGGTTATTTTCTTCCTCCCTATGCATATTCTTGTCCAATTAGGGTTTTTAACTAATCGTGTGCATCCGATAAGTTCATTTGTGTCATTGGATGATCAATTAGGTCATTTTCGTCCTCCCTAGGCATATTCTTGTCCAATTAGGGTTTTTAACCAATCTTGTGCATCCAATAGGTGTGTTTGTGTCATTGGATGATCAATTAGGTCATTTTCGTCCTCCCTAGGCATATTCTTGTCCAATTAGGGTTTTTAACCAATCTTGTGCATCCAATAGGTGTGTTTGTGTCATTGGATGATCAATTAGGTTATTTTTGTCCTCCCTAGGCTTATTCTTGTCCAATTAGGGTTTTTAACCAATCTTGTGCATCCAATAGTTGTGTTTGTGTCATTGGATGATCATTTAGGTCATTTTCGTCCTCCCTAGGCATATTCTTGTCCAATTAGCGTTTTAAACCAATCTTGTGCATCCAATAGGTGTGTTTGTGGCAATGGATGATCAATTTGGACATTTTCGTCCTCCCTAGGCTTATTCTTGTCCAATTAGGGTTTTTAACCAATCTTGTGCATCCAATAGGTGTGTTTGTGTCATTGGATGATCAATTAGGTCATTTTCGTCCTCCCTAGGCTTATTCTTGCCCAATTAGGGTTTTTAACCAATCTTGTGCGTCCAATAAGTTGAGTTGTGTCATTGGATTAGCATTTAGGTCAGTTTCGTTCTCCCTAGGCTTATTCTTGTCCAATTAGGGTTTTTAACCAATCTTGTGCATCCAATAAGTTCATTTGTGTCATTGGATTAACATTTAGGTCATTTTCGTCCGCCCTAGGCATATTCTTGTCCAATTAGGGTTTTTAACCAATCTTGTGCATCCAATAGGTGTGTTTGTGTCATTGGATGATCAATTAGGTTATTTTCGTCCTCCCTAGGCTTATTCTTGTCCAATTAGGGTTTTTAACCAATCTTGTGCATCCAATAGGTGTTAAACCAATCTTGTGCATCCAATAGGTGTGTTTATGGCAATAGATGATCAATTAGGTCATTTTCGTCCTCCCTAGGCTTATTCTTGTCCAATTAGGGTTTTTAACCAATCTTGTGCATCCAATAGGTGTGTTTGTGTCATTGGATGATCAATTAGGTCATTTTCGTCCTCCCTAAGCTTATTCTTTTCCAATTAGGGTTTTTAACCAATCTTGTGCATCCAATAGGTGTGTTTGTGTCATTGGATGATCAATTAGGTCATTTTCGTCCTCCCTAGGCTTATTCTTGTCCAATTAGGGTTTTTAACCAATCTTGTGCATCCAATTGGTGTGTTTGTGTCATTGGATGATCAATTAGGTCATTTTCGTCCTCCCTAGTCATATTGTTGTCCAATTAGGATTTTTAACCAATCTTGTGCATCCAATAGGTGTGTTTGTGTCATTGGATGATCAATTAGGTCATTTTCGTCCTCCCTAGGCTTATTCTTGTCCAATTAGGGTTTTTAAAAAATCTTGTGCATCCAATAGGTGTGTTTGTGTCATTGGATGATCAATTAGGTCATTTTCGTCCTCCCTAGGCTTATTCTTGTCCAATTAGGGTTTTTAACCAATCTTGTGCATCCAATAGGTGTGTTTGTGTCAGTGGATGATCAATTAGGTCATTTTCGTTCTTCCTAGGCTTATTCTTGTCCAATTAGGGTTTTTAACCAATCTTGTGCATCCAATAAGTTCATTTGTGTTATTGGATTAACATTTAGGTCATATTCGTCATCCCTAGGCATATTCTTGTCCAATTAGGGTTTTTAACGAATCTTGTGCATCCAATAGGTGTGTTTGTGTCATTGGATGATCAATTAGGTCATTTTCGTCCTCCCTAGGCTTATTCTTGTCCAATTAGGGTTTTTAACCAATCTTGTGCATCCAATAGTTGTGTTTGTGTCATTGGATGATCATTTAGGTCATTTTCGTCCTCCCTAGGCATATTCTTGTCCAATTAGCGTTTTAAACCAATCTTGTGCATCCAATAGGTGTGTTTGTGGCAATGGATGATCAATTTGGACATTTTCGTCCTCCCTAGGCTTATTCTTGTCCAATTAGGGTTTTTAACCAATCTTGTGCATCCAATAGGTGTGTTTGTGTCATTGGATGATCAATTAGGTCATTTTCGTCCTCCCTAGGCTTATTCTTGCCCAATTAGGGTTTTTAACCAATCTTGTGCGTCCAATAAGTTGAGTTGTGTCATTGGATTAGCATTTAGGTCAGTTTCGTTCTCCCTAGGCTTATTCTTGTCCAATTAGGGTTTTTAACCAATCTTGTGCATCCAATAAGTTCATTTGTGTCATTGGATTAACATTTAGGTCATTTTCGTCCGCCCTAGGCATATTCTTGTCCAATTAGAGTTTTTAACCAATCTTGTGCATCCAATAGGTGTGTTTGTGTCATTGGATGATCAATTAGGTCATTTTCGTCCTTTCTGTGCTTATTCTTGTCCAATTTGGGTTTTTAACCAATCTTGTGCATCCAATAGGTGTGTTTGTGTCATTGGATGATCAATTAGGTCATTTTCGTCCTCCCTAGGCTTATTCTTGTCCAATTAGGGTTTTTAAAAAATCTTGTGCATCCAATAGGTGTGTTTGTGTCATTGGATGATCAATTAGGTCATTTTCGTCCTCCCTAGGCTTATTCTTGTCCAATTAGGGTTTTTAACCAATCTTGTGCATCCAATAGGTGTGTTTGTGTCATTGGATGATCAATTAGGTCATTTTTGTCCTCCCTAGGCTTATTCTTGTCCAATTAGGGTTTTTAACTAATCTTGTGCATCCAATAAGTTCATTTGTGTCATTGGAGGATCAATTAGGTCATTTTCGTCCTCCCTAGGCATATTCTTGTCCAATTAAGGTTTTTAACCAATCTTGTGCATCCAATAGGTGTGTTTGTGTCATTGGATGATCAATTAGGTCATTTTCGTCCTCCCTAGGTTTATTCTTGTCCAATTAGGGTTTTTAAACGATCTTGTGCATCCAATAGGTGTGTTTGTGTCATTGGATGATCAATTAGGTCATTTTCGTCCTCCCTAGGCATATTCTTGTCCAATTAGGGTTTTTAACCAATCTTGTGCATCCAATAGGTGTGTTTGTGTCATTGGATGATCAATTAGGTCATTTTCGTCCTCCCTAGGCTTATTCTTGTCCAATTAGGGTTTTTAACCAATCTTGTGCATCCAATAGGTGTGTTTGTGTCATTGGATGATCAATTAGGTCATTTTTGTCCTCCCTAGGCTTATTCTTGTCCAATTAGGGTTTTTAACAAATCTTGTGCATCCAATAAGTTCATTTGTGTCATTGGATTATCAATTAGGTCATTTTCGTCCTCCCTAGGCATAAACTAGGGTTTTTAACCAATCTTGTGCATCCAATAAGTTCATTTGTGTCATTGGATGATCAATTAGGTCATTTTCGTCCTCCCTAGGCATATTCTTGTCCAACTAGGATTTTTAACCAATCTTGTGCATCCAATAGGTGTGTTTGTGTCATTGGATGATCAATTAGGTCATTTTCGTCCTCCCTAGGCTTATTCTTGTCCAATTAGGGTTTTTAACCAATCTTGTGCATCCAATAGGTGTGTTTGTGTCATTGGATGATCAATTAGGTCATTTTCGTCCTCCCTAGGCTTATTCTTGTCCAATTAGGGTTTTTAACCAATCTTGTGCATCCAATAGGTGTGTTTGTGTCATTGGATGATCAATTAGGTCATTTTTGTCCTCCCTAGGCTTATTTTTGTCCAATTAGTGTTTTTAACCAATCTTGTGCATCCAATAAGTTCATTTGTGTCATTGGATGATCAATTAGGTCATTTTCATCCTCCCTAGGCATATTCATGTCCAACTATGGTTTTTAACCAATCTTGTGCATCCAATAGGTGTGTTTGTGTGATTGGATGATCAATTAGGTCATTTTCGTCCTCCCTAGGCTTATTCTTGTCCAATTAGGGTTTTTAACCAATCTTGTGCATCCAATAGGTGTGTTTGTGTCATTGGATGATCAATTAGGTCATTTTCGTCCTCCCTAGGCTTATTCTTGTCCAATTAGGGTTTTTAACCAATCTTGTGCATCCAATAGGTGTGTTTGTGTCATTGGATGATCAATTAGGTCATTTTTATCCTCCCTAGGCTTATTCTTGTCCAATTAGGATTTTTAACCAATCTTGTGCATCCAATAGGTGTTTTGTGTCATTGGATGATCAATTAGGTCATTTTCGTCCTCCCTAGGCTTATTCTTGTCCAATTAGGGTTTTTAACCAATCTTGTGCATCCAATAGGTGTGTTTGTGTCATTGGATGATCAATTAGGTCATTTTCGTCCTCCAAAGGCTTATTCTTGTCCAATTAGGGTTTTTAACCAATCTTGTGCATCCAATAAGTTCATTTGTGTCATTGGATTAACATTTATGTCATTTTCGTCCTCCCTAGGCATATTATTGTCCAATTAGGGTTTTTAACCAATCTTATGCATCCAATAGGTGTGTTTGTGTCATTGGATGATCAATTAGGTTATTTTCGTCCTCCCTAGGCTTAATCTTGTCCAATTAGGGTTTTTAACTAATCTTGTACATCGAATAAGTTCATTTGTGTCATTGGCTAATCAATTAGGTCATTTTCGTCCCCCCTAGGCATATTCTTGTCCAATTAGGGTTTTTAACCAATCTTGTGCATCCAATAGGTGTGTTTGTGTCATTGGATGATCAATTAGGTCATCTTCGCCCTCCCTAGGCATATTCTTGTCCAATTAGGGTTTTTAACCAATCTTGTGCACCCAATAGGTGTGTTTGTGTCATTGGATGATCAATTAGGTCATTTTCGTCCTCCCTAGGCTTATTCTTGTCCAATAAAGGTTTTTAACCAATCTTGTGCATCCAATAAGTTGAGTTGTGTCATTGGATTAACATTAAGGTCATTTTCGTCCTCCCTAGGCTTATTCTTGTCCAATTAGGGTTTTTAACCAATCTTGTGCATCCAATAGGTGTGTTTGTGTCATTGGATGATCAATTAGGTCATTTTCGTCCTCCCTAGGCTTATTCTTGTCCAATTAGGGTTTTTAACCAATCTTGTGCATCCAATAGGTGTGTTTGTGTCATTGGATGATCAATTAGGTTATTTTCATCCTCCCTAGGCTTATTATTGTCCAATTAGGGTTTTTAACCAATCTTGTGCATCCAATAGGTGTGTTTGTGTCATTGGATGATCAATTAGGTCATTTTCGTCCTCCCTAGGCATATTCTTGTCCAATTAGGGTTTTTAACCAATCTTGTGCATCCAATAGATGTGTTTGTGTCATTGGATGATCAATTAGGTCATTTTCGTCCTCCCTAGGCTTATTCTTGTCCAATTAGGGTTTTTAACCAATCTTGTGCATCCAATAAGTTCATTAGTGTCATTGGTTGATCAATTAGGTCATTTTTGTCCTCCCTAGGCATATTATTGTCCAATTAGGGTTTTTAACCAATCTTGTGCATCCAATAAGTTTGTTTGTGTCATTGAATTAATATTTAGGTCATTTTCGTCCTCCCTAGGCATATTATTGTCCAATTAGGGTTTTTAACCAATCTTGTGCATCCAATAGGTGTGTTTGTGTCATTGGATGATCAATTAGGTCATTTTCGTCCTCCCTAGGCATATTCTTGTCCAATTAGGGTTTTTAACCAATCTTGTGCATCCAATAGGTGTGTTTGTGTCATTGGATGATCAATTAGGTCATTTTCGTCCACCCTATGCTTATTGTTGTCCAATTAGGGTTTTTAACCAATCTTGTGCATCCAATAAGTTCATTAGTGTCATTGGATGATCAATTAGGTCATTTTCGTCCTCCCTAGGCATATTCTTGTCCAATTAGGGTTTTTAACCAATCTTGTGCATCCAATAAGTTGAGTTGTGTCATTGGATTAACATTTAGGTCATTTTCGTTCTACCTAGGCTTATTCTTGTCCAATTAGGGTTTTTAACCAATCTTGTGCATCCAATAGGTGTGTTTGTGTCATTGGATGATCAATTAGGTCATTTTCGTCCTCCCTAGGCATATTCTTGTCCAATTAGGGTTTTTAACCAATCTTGTGCATCCAATAGGTGTGTTTGTGTCATTGGATGATCAATTAGGTCATTTTCGTCCTCCCTAGGCATATTCTTGTCCAATTAGGGTTTTTAACCAATCTTGTGCATCCAATAGGTGTGTTTTGTCATTGGATGATCAATTAGGTCATTATCGTCCTCCCTAGGCATATTCTTGTCCAATTAGGGTTTTTAACCAATCTTGTGCATCCAATAGGTGTGTTTGTGTCATTGGATGATCAATTAGGTCATTTTCGTCCTCCCTAGGCATATTCTTGTCCAATTAGGGTTTTTAACCAATCTTGTGCATCCAATAGGCGTGTTTTTGTCATTGGATGATCAATTAGGTCATTTTCGTCCTCCCTAGGCTTTTTCTTGTCCAATTAGGGTTTTTAACCAATCTTGTGCATCCAATAGGTGTGTTTGTGTCATTGGATGATCAATTAGGTCATTTTCGTCCTCCCTAGGCTTATTCTTGTCCAATTAGGGTTTTTAACCAATCTTGTGCATCCAATAACTTTGTTTGTGTCATTGAATTAATATTAATGTCATTTTCGTCCTCCCTAGGCATATTCTTGTCCAATTAGAGTTTTTAACCAATCTTGTGCATCCAATAAGTTGAGTTGTGTCATTGGATTAACATTTAGGTCATTTTCGTCCTCCCTAGGCATATTCTTGTCCAATTAGGGTTTTTAACCAATCTTGTGCATCCAATAGGTGTGTTTGTGTCATTGGATGATCAATTAGGTCATTTTCGTCCTCCCTAGGCTTATTCTTGTCCAATTAGGGTTTTTAACCAATCTTGTGCATCCAATAGGTGTGTTTGTGTCATTGGATGATCAATTAGGTCATTTTCGTCCTCCCTAGGCTTATTCTTGTCCAATTAGGGTTTTTAACCATTCTTGTGCATCCAATAGGTGTGTTTGTGTCATTGGATGATCAATTAGGTCATTGTTGTCCTCCCTAGGCTTATTCTTGTCCAATTAGGGTTTTTAACCAATCTTGTGCATCCAATAGGTGTGTTTGTGTCATTGGATGATCAATTAGGTCATTTTCGTCCTCCCTAGGCTTATTCTTGTCCAATTAGGGTTTTTAACCAATCTTGTGCATCCAATAGGTGTGTTTGTGTCATTGGATGATCAATTAGGTCATTTTCATCCTACCTACACTTATTCTTGTCAAATTAGGGTTTTTAATCAATCTTGTGCATCCAATAACTTTGTTTGTGTCATTGAATTAATATTTAGGTCATTTTCGTCCTCCCTAGGCATATTCTTGTCCAATTAGGGTTTTTAACCAATCTTGTGCATCCAATAGGTGTGTTTGTGTCATTGGATGATCAATTAGGTCATTTTCGTCCTCCCTAGGCTTATTCTTGTCCAATTAGGGTTTTTAACCAATCTTGTGCATCCAATAGGTGTGTTTGTGTCATTGGATGATCAATTAGGTCATTTTCGTCCTCCCTAGGCTTATTCTTGTCCAATTAGGGTTTTTAACCAATCTTTGCATCCAATAACTTTGTTTGTGTCATTGAATTAATATTTAGGTCATTTTCGTCCTCCCTAGGCATATTCTTGTCCAATTAGGGTTTTTAACCAATCTTGTGCATCCAATAGGTGTGTTTGTGTCATTGGATGATCAATTAGGTCATTTTCGTCCTCCCTAGGCTTATTCTTGTCCAATTAGGGTTTTTAACCAATCTTGTGCATCCAATAACTTTGTTTGTGTTATTGAATTAATATTTTGGTCATTTTCGTCCTCCCTAGGCATATTCTTGTCCAATTAGGGTTTTTAACCAATCTTGTGAATCCAATAGGTGTTTTTGTGTCATTGGATGATCAATTAGGTTATTTTCGTCCTTCCTAGGCTTATTCTTGTCCACTTAGGGTTTTTAACCAATCTTGTGCATCCAATAAGTTCATTTGTGTCATTGGATTAACATTTAGGTCATTTTCGTCCTCCCTAGGCATATTCTTGTCCAATTAGGGTTTTTAACCAATCTTGTGCATCCAATAGGTGTGTTTGTGTCATTGGATGATCAATTAGGTCATTTTCGTCCTTTCTATACTTATTCTTGTCCAATTAGGGTTTTTAACCAATCTTGTGCATCAAATAAGTTGAGTTGTGTCATTGGATTAACATTTAGGTCATTTTCGTTCTCCCTAGGCTTATTCTTGTCCAAATAGGGTTTTTAACCAATCTTGTGCATCCAATAACTTTGTTTGTGTCATTGAATTAATATTTAGGTGATTTTCGTCCTCCCTAGGCATATTCTTGTCCAATTAGGGTTTTTACCCAATCTTGTGCATCCAATAGGTGTGTTTGTGTCATTGGATGATCAATTAGGTCATTTTCGTCCTCCCTAGGCTTATTCTTGTCCAATTAGGGTTTTTAACCAATCTTGTGCATCCAATAGGTGTGTTTGTGTCATTGGATGATCAATTAGGTCATTTTCGTCCTTTCTATGCTTATTCTTGTCCAATTTGGGTTTTTATCCAATCTTTTTCATCCAATAGGTGTGTTTGTGTCATTGGATGATCAATTAGGTCATTTTCGTCCTCCCTAGGCATATTCTTGTCCTACTAGGGTTTTTAACCAATCTTGTGCATCCAATAGGTGTGTTTGTGTCATTGGATGATCAATTAGGTCATTTTCGTCCTCCCTAGGCTTATTCTTGTCCAATTAGGGTTTTTAACCAATCTTGTGCATCCAATAGGTGTGTTTGTGTCATTGGATGATCAATTAGGTCATTTTCGTCCTCCCTAGGCTTATTCTTGTCCAATTAGGGTTTTTAACCAATCTTGTGCATCCAACAAGTTTGTTTATGTCATTGAATTAATATTTAATTCATTTTCGTCCTCCCTAGGCATATTCTTGTCCAATTAGGGTTTTTACCCAATCTTTTGCATCCAATAGGTGTGTTTGTGTCATTGGATGATCAATTAGGTCATTTTCGTCCTCCCTAGGCATATTCTTGTCCAATTAGGGTTTTTAACCGATCTTGTGCATCCAATAGGTGTGTTTGTGGCAATGGATGATCAATTTGGTCATTTTCGTCCTCCCTAGGCTTATTCTTGTCCAATTAGGGTTTTTAACCAATCTTGTGCATCCAATAGGTGTGTTTGTGTCATTGGATGATCAATTAGGTCATTTTCGTCCTCCCTAGGCTTATTCTTGTCCAATTAGGGTTTTTAACCAATCTTGTGCATCCAATAAGTTCATTTGTGTCATTGGATTAACATTTAGGTCATTTTCGTCCTCCCTAGGCATATTCTTGTCCAATTAGGGTTTTTAAGCAATCTTGTGCATCCAATAGGTGTGTTTGTGTCATTGGATGATCAATTTAGGTCATTTTCGATCTCTCTAGGCACATTCTTGTCCAATTAGGGTTTTTAACCAATCTTGTGCATCCAATAGGTGTGTTTGTGTCATTGGATGATCAATTAGGTCATTTTCGTCCTCCCTAGGCTTATTCTTGTCCAATTAGGGTTTTTAACCAACCTTGTGCATCCAATAGGTGTGCTTGTGTCATTGGATGATCAATTAGGTCATTTTCGTCCTCCCTAGGCTTATTCTTGTCCAATTAGGGTTTTTAACCAATCTTGTGCATCCAATAGGTGTGTTTGTGTCATTGGATGATCAATTAGGTCATTTTCGTCCTCCCTAGGCTTATTCTTGTCCAATTAGGGTTTTTAACCAATCTTGTGCATCCAATAGGTGTGTTTGTGTCATTGGATGATCAATTAGGTCATTTTCGTCCTCCCTAGGCTTATTCTTGTCCAATTAGGGTTTTTAACCAATCTTGTGCATCCAATTAGTTTGTTTATGTCATTGAATTAATATTTAGGTCATTTTCGTCCTCCCTAGGCATATTCTTGTCCAATTAGGGTTTTTAACCAATCTTGTGCATCCAATAGGTGTGTTTGTGTCATTGGATGATCAATTAGGTCATTTTCGTCCTCCCTAGGCATATTCTTGTCCAATTAGCGTTTTTAACCAATCTTGTGCATCCAATAGGTGTGTTTGTGGCAATGGATGATCAATTTGGACATTTTCGTCCTCCCTAGGCTTATTCTTGTCCAATTAGGGTTTTTAACCAATCTTGTGCATCCAATAGGTGTGTTTGTGTCATTGGATGATCATTTAGGTCATTTTCGTCCTCCCTAGGCATATTCTTATCCAATTAGGGTTTTAAACCAATCTTGTGCATCCAATAGGTGTGTTTGTGGCAATGGATGATCAATTTGGACATTTTCGTCCTCCCTAGGCTTATTCTTGTCCAATTTGGGTTTTTAACCAATCTTGTGCATCCAATAGGTGTGTTTGTGTCATTGGATGATCAATTAGGTCATTTTCGTCCTCCCTAGGCTTATTCTTGTCCAATTAGGGTTTTTAACAAGTCTTGTGCATTCAATAGGTGTGTTTGTGTCATTGGATGATCAATTAGGTCATTTTCGTCCTTTCTATGCTTATTCTTGTCCAATTAGGGTTTTTAACTAATCTTGTGCATCCAATAAGTTCATTTGTGTCATTGGATGATCAATTAGGTCATTTTCGTCCTCCTTAGGCATATTCTTGTCCAACTAGGGTTTTTAACCAATCTTGTGCATCCAATAGGTGTGTTTGTGGCAATGGATGATCAATTTGGTCATTTTCGTCCTCCCTAGGCTTATTCTTGTCCAATTAGGGTTTTTAACCAATCTTGTGCATCCAATAGGTGTGTTTGTGTCATTGGATGATCAATTAGGTCATTTTCGTCCTCCCTAGGCTTATTCTTGCCCAATTAGGGTTTTTAACCAATCTTGTACATCCAATAAGTTGAGTGGTGTCATTGGATTAGCATTTAGGTCATTTTCGTCCTCCCTAGGCTTATTCTTGTCCAATTAGGGTTTTTAACCAATCTTGTGCATCCAATAGGTGTGTTTGTGTCATTGGATGATCAATTAGGTCATTTTCGTCCTTTATGTGCTTATTCTTGTCCAATTTGGGTTTTTAACCAATCTTGTGCATCCAATAGGTGTGTTTTTGTCATTGGATTAGCATTTAGGTCATTTTCGTTCTCCCTAGGCTTATTCTTGTCCAATTAGGGTTTTTAACCAATCTTGTGCATCCAATAAGTTCATTTGTGTCATTGGATTAACATTTAGGTCATTTTCGTCCTCCCTAGGCATATTCTTGTCCAATTAAAGTTTTTAACCAATCTTGTGCATCCAATAGGTGTGTTTGTAACATTGGATGATCAATTAGGTTATTTTCGTCCTTTATGTGCTTATTCTTGTCCAATTTGGGTTTTTAACCAATCTTGTGCATCCAATAGGTGTGTTTGTGTCATTGGATGATCAATTAGGTCATTTTCGTCCTCCCTAGCCATATTCTTGTCCAATTAGGGTTTTTAACCAATCTTGTGCATCCAATAGGTGTGTTTGTGGCAATGGATTATCAATTTGGACATTTTCGTCCTCCCTAGGCTTATTCTTGTCCAATTAGGGTTTTTAACCAATCTTGTGCATCCAATAGGTGTGTTTGTGTCATTGGATGATCAATTAGGTCATTTTCGTCCTCCCTAGGC
>JBBPBR010001633.1:0-20095 GCA_037974775.1 Cicer pinnatifidum | reverse complement strand
ACCTAATTGATCATCCAATGACACAAACACACCTATTGGATGCACAAGATTGGTCTAAAACTCTAATTGGACAAGAATATGCCTAGGGAGGACGAAAATGACCTAAATGGTAATCCAATGACACAAATGAACTTATTAAATGCACAAGATTGGTTAAAAACCCTAATTGGACAAGAATAAGCCTATTGAGGACGAAAATGACCTAAATGTTAATCCAATGACACAACTCAACTTATTGGATGCACAAGATTGGTTAAAAATCCTAATTGGACAAGAATAAGCCTAGGGAGGACGAAAATGACCTAATTGATCATCCAATGACACAAACGCACCAATTGGATGCACAAGATTAGTTAAAAACCCTAATTAGACAAGAATATGCCTAGGGATGACGAAAATGACCTAATTGATCATACAATGACACAAACACACCTATTGGATGCACAAGATCGGTTAAAAACCCTAATTGGACAAGAATAAGCCTAGGGAGGATGAAAATGACCTAATTGATCATCCAATGACACAAACACACCTATTGGATGCACAAGATTGGTTAAAAACCCTAATTAGACAAGAATATGCCAAGGGAGGACGAAAATGACCTAATTGATCATCCAATGACACAAACACACCTATTGGATGCAAAAGATTGGTTAAAAACCCTAATTGGACAAGAATAAGCCTAGGGAGGACGAAAATGACCTAAATGTTAATCCAATGACACAAATGAACTTATTGGATGTACAAGATTAGTTAAAAACCCTAATTGGACAAGAATAAGCCTAGGGAGGACGAAAATGACCTAATTGATCGTCCAATGACACAAACACACCTATTGGATGCACAAGATTGGTGAAAAACCCTAATTGGACAAGAATAATCCTAGGGAGGACGAAAATGACCTAATTGATCATCCAATGACACAAACACACCTATTGGATGCACAAGATTGGTTAAAAACCCTAATTGGACAAGAATAAGCCTAGGGAGGACGAAAATGACCTAATTGATCATCCAATGACACAAACACACCTATTGGATGCACAAGATTTGTTAAAAACCCTAATTGGACAAGAATAAGCCTAGGGAGGACGAAAATAACCTAATTGATCCTCCAATGACACAAACACACCTATTGGATGCACAAGATTGGATAAAAACCCAAATTGGAAGAATAAGCATAGAAAGGACGAAAATGACCTAATTGATCATCCAATGACACAAACACACCTATTGGATGCACAAGATTGGTTAAAAACTCTAATTGGACAAGAATATGCCTAGGGAGGACGAAAATGACCTAAATGTTAATCCAATGACACAAATGAACTTATTGGATGCACAAGATTGGTTAAAAACCCTAATTGGACAAGAATAAGCCTAGGGAGAACGAAAATGACCTAAATGTTAATCCAATGTCACAACTCAACTTATTGGATGCACAAGATTGGTTAAAAACCCTATTTGGACAAGAATAAGCCTAGGGAGGATGAAAATGACCTAATTGATCATCCAATGACACAAACACACCAATTGGATGCACAAGATTGGTTAAAAACCCTAATTGGACAAGAATAAGCCTAGGGAGGACGAAAATGACGTAATTGATCATCCAATGACACAAACACACCTATTGGATGCACAAGATTGGTTAAAAACCCTAATTGGACAAGAATAAGCCTAGGGAGGACGAAAATGACCTAATTGATCATCCAATGACACAAACACACCTATTGGATGCACAAGATTGGTTAAAAACCCTAATTGGACAAGAATATGCCAAGGGAGGACGAAAATGACCTAAATATTAATTCAATGACATAAAGAAACTTTTTGGATGCACAAGATTGGTTAAAAACCCTAATTGGACCAGAATAAGCCTAGGGAGGACGAAAATGACCTAATTGATCATCCAATGACATAAACAAAGTTATTGGATGCACAAGATTGGTTAAAAACCCTAATTGGACAAGAATAAGCCTAGGGAGGAAGAAAATGACCTAATTGATCATCCAATGACACAAACACACCTATTGGATGCACAAGATTGGTTAAAAACCCTAATTGGACAAGAATAAGCCTAGGGAGGACGAAAATGACCTAATTGATCATCCAATGACACAAACACACCTATTGGATGCACAAGATTGGTTAAAAACCCTAATTGGACAAGAATATGCCTAGGGAGGATGAAAATGACCTAATTGATCATCCAATGAACCAAACACACCTATTGGATGCACAAGATTGGTTAAAAACCCGAATTTGGACAAGAATATGCCTAGGGAGGACGAAAATGACCTAATTGATCATCCAATGACACAAACACACCTATTGGATGCACAAGATTGGTTAAAAACCCTAATTGGACAAGAATAAGCCTAGGGAGGACGAAAATGACCTAATTGATCATCCAATGACACAAACACACCTATTGGATGCACAAGATTTGTTAAAAACCCTAATTGGACAAGAATAAGCCTAGGGAGGACGAAAATGACCTAATTGATCATCCAATGACACAAACACACCTATTGGTTGCACAAGATTGGTTAAAAACCCAAATTGGACAAGAATAAGCCATGAAAGGACGAAAATGACCTAATTGATCATCCAATGACACAAACACACCTATTGGATGCACAAGATTTGTTAAAAACTCTAATCGGACAAGAATATGCCTAGGGAGGACGAAAATGACCTAAATGTTAATCCAATGACACAAATGAACTTATTGGATGCACAAGATGGGTTAAAAACCCTAATTGGACAAGAATAAGCCTAGGGAGAACGAAAATGACCTAAATGCTAATCCAATGACACAACTCAACTTATTGGATGCACAAGATTGGTTAAAAACCTTTATTGGGCAAGAATAAGCCTAGGGAGGACGAAAATGACCTAATTGATCATCCAATGACACAAACACACCTGTTGGATGCACAAGATTGGTTAAAAACCCTAATTGGACAAGAATAAGCCTAGGGAGGACGAAAATGTCCAAATTGATCATCCATTGCCACAAACACACCTATAGGATGCACAAGATTGGTTTAAAACCCTAATTGGACAAGAATATGCCTAGGGAGGACGAAAATGACCTAAATGATCATCCAATGACACAAACACACCTATTGGATGCACAAGATTGGTTAAAAACCCTAATTGGACAAGAATAAGCCTAGGGAGGACGAAAATGTCCAAATTGATCATCCATTGCCACAAACACACCTATTGGATGCACAAGATTGGTTAAAAACCCTAATTGGACAAGAATAAGCCTAGGGAGGACGAAAATGTCCAAATTGATCATCCATTGCCACAAACACACCTATTGGATGCACAAGATTGGTTAAAAACCCTAATTGGACAAGAATATGCCTAGGGAGGACGAAAATGACCTAATTGATCATCCAGTGACACAAACACACCTATTGGATGCACAAGATTGGTTAAAAACCCTAATTGGACAAGAATATGCCTAGGGAGGACGAAAATGACCTAAATATTAATTCAATGACATAAACAAACCTTTTGGATGCACAAGATTGGTTAAAAACCCTAATTGGACAAGAATAAGCCTAGGAAGGACGAAAATGACCTAATTGATCATCCAATGACACAAATGAACTTATTGGATGCACAAGATTAGTTAAAAACCCTAATTGGACAAGAATAAGCCTAGGGAGGACGAAAATGACCTAATTGATCATCCAATGACACAAACACACCTATTGGATGCACAAGATTGGTTAAAAACCCTAATTGGACAAGAATAAGCCTAGGGAGGACGAAAATGACCTAATTGATCATCCAATGACACAAACACACCTATTGGATTCACAAGATTTGTTAACAACCCTAATTGGACAAGAATAAGCCTAGGGAGGACGAAAATGACCTAATTGATCATCCAATGACACAAACACACCTATTGGATGCACAAGATTTGTTAAAAACCCTAATTGGACAAGAATAAGCCTAGGGAGGACGAAAATGACCTAATTGATCATCCAATGACACAAACACACCTATTGGATGCACAAGATTGGTTAAAAACCCTAATTGGACAAGAATAAGCCTAGGGAGGACGAAAATGACCTAATTGATCATCCAATGACACAAACACACCTATTGGATGCACAAGATTGGTTAAAAACCCTAATTGGACAAGAATAAGCCTAGGGAGGACGAAAATGACCTAATTGATCATCCAATGACACAAACACATCTATTGGATGCACAAAATTGGTTTAAAACCCAAGTTGGACAAGAATATGCCTAGGGAGGACGAAAATTACCTAATTGATCATCCAATGATACAAATGAACTTATTGGATGCACATGATTTGGTAAAAACCCGAATTGGACAAGAATAAGCCTAGGAAGGACGAAAATGACCTAATTGATCATCCAATGACACAAACACACCTATTGGATGCACAAGATTGGTTAAAAACCCTAATTGGACAAGAATATGCTTATGGAGGACGAAAATGACCTAAATTGATCATCCAATGACACAAACACACCTATCGGATGCACAAGATTGGTTAAAAACCCTAATTGGACAAGAATATGCCTAGGGAGGACGAAAATGACCTAAATTGATCATCCAATGACACAAACACACCTATTGGATGCACAAGATTGGTTAAAAACCCTAATTGGACAAGAATATGCCTAGGGAGGACGAAAATGCCCTAAATGTTAATCCAATGACACAAATGAACTTATTGGATGCACAAGATTGGTTAAAAACCCTAATTGGACAAGAATAAGCCTAGGGAGGATCAAAGTGACCTAATTGATCATCCAATGAGATAAACACACCTATTGGATGCACAAGATTTGTTAAAAACCCTAATTGGACAAGAATAAGACTAGGAAGGACGAAAATGACCTAAATATTAATTCAATGACACAAACAAACTTATTGGATGCACAAGATTGGTTAAAAACCCTAATTGGACAAGAATAAGCCTAGGGAGGACGAAAATGACCTAATTGATCATCCAATGACACAAACACACCTATTGGATGCACAAGATTGGTTAAAAACCCTAATTGGACAAGAATAAGCCTAGGGAGGACGAAAATGACCTAATTGATCATCCAATGACACAAACACACCTATTGGATGCACAAGATTGGTTTAAAACCCTAGTTGGACAAGAATATGCCTATGGAGGACGAAAATGACCAAATTTATCATCCAATGACACAAATGAACTTATTGGATGCACAAGATTGGTTAAAAACCCTAATTGGACAAGAATAAGCCTAGGGAGGACGAAAATGACCTAATTGATCATCCAATGACACAAACACACCTATTGGATGCACAAGATTGGTTAAAAACCCTAATTTGGCAAGAATAAGCCTAGGGATGACGAAAATGACCTAATTGATCATCCAATGACACAAACACACCTATTGGATGCACAAGATTGGTTAAAAACCCTAATTGGACAAGAATAAGCCTAGGGAGGACGAAAATGACCTAATTGATCATCCAATGACACAAACACACCTATTGGATGCACAAGATTGGTTAAAAACCCTAATTGGACAAGAATATGCCAAGGGAGGACGAAAATGACCTAATTGATCATCCAATGACACAGACACACCTATTGGATGCACAAGATCGGTTAAAAACCCTAATTGGACAAGAATAAGCCTAGGGAGGATGAAAATGACCTAATTGATCATCCAATGACACAAACACACCTATTGGATGCACAAGATTGGTGAAAAACCTTAATTGGACAAGAATATGCCTAGGGAGGACGAAAATGACCTAATTGATCATCCATTGCCACAAGCACACCTATTAAATGCACAAGATTGGTTAAAAACCCTAATTGGACAAGAATAAGCCTATTGAGGACGAAAATGACCTAAATGTTAATCCAATGACACAACTCAACTTATTGGATGCACAAGATTGGTTAAAAACCCTAATTGGACAAGAATAAGCCTAGGGAGGACGAAAATGACCTAATTGATCATCCAATGACACAAACACACCTATTGGATGCACAAGATTGGTTAAAAACCCTAATTAGACAAGAATATGCCTAGGGAGGACGAAAATGACCTAATTGATCATCCAATGACACAAACACACCTATTGGATGCACAAGTTCGGTTAAAAACCCTAATTGGACAAGAATAAGCCTAGGGAGGATGAAAATGACCTAATTGATCATCCAATGACACAAACACACCTATTGGATGCACAAGATTGGTTAAAAACCCTAAGTAGACAAGAATATGCCTAGGGAGGACGAAAATGACCTAATTGATCATCCAATGACACAAACACACCTATTGGATGCACAAGATTGGTTAAAAACCCTAATTGGACAAGAATATGCCTAGGGAGGACGAAAATGACCTTAATGTTAATCCAATGTCACAAACACACCTATTGGATGCACAAGATTAGTGAAAAACCCTAATTGGACAAGAATAAGCCTAGGGAGGACGAAAAAGACCTAATTGATCGTCCAATGACACAAACACACCTATTGGATGCACAAGATTGGTGAAAAACCCTAATTGGACAAGAATAAGCCTAGGGAGGACGAAAATGACCTAATTGATCATCCAATGACACAAACACACCTATTGGATGCACAAGATTGGTTAAAAACCCTAATTGGACAAGAATAAGCCTAGGGAGGACGAAAATGACCTAATTGATCATCCAATGACACAAACACACCTATTGGATGCACAAGATTGGTTAAAAACCCTAATTGGACAAGAATATGCCTAGGGAGGACGAAAATGACCTAAATATTAATTTAATGACACAAACAAAGTTTTTGGATGCACAAGATTAATTAAAAACCCTAATTGGACAAGAATAAACCTAGGGAGGACGAAAATGACCTAATTGATCATCCAATGACACAAATACACCTATTGGATGCAAAAGATTGGTTAAAAATCCTAATTGGACAAGATGATGCCTAGGGAGGACGAAAATGACCTAAATATTAATTCAATGACACAAACAAACTTATTGGATGCACAAGATTGGTTAAAAACCCTAATTGGACAAAAATAAGCCTAGGGAGGACGAAAATGACCTAATTGATAATCCAATGACACAAACAAACTTATTGGATGCACAAGATTGGTTAAAAACCCTAATTGGACAAGAATAAACCAAGGGAGGACAAAAATGACCTAAATGTTAATCCAATGACACTACTCAACTTATTGGAAGCACAAGATTGGTTAAAAACCCTAATTGGACAAGAATAAGCCTAGGGAGGACGAAAATGACCTAATTGATCATCCAATGACACAAACACACCTATTGGATGCACAAGATTGGTTAAAAACCCTAATTGGACAAGAATAAGCCTAGGGAGGACGAAAATGACCTAATTGATCATCCAATGACACAAACACACCTATTGGATGCACAAGATTGGTTAAAAACCCTAATTGGACAAGAATATGCCTAGGGAGGACGAAAATGACCTAAATGTTAATCCAATGACACAAATGAACTTATTGGATGCACAAGATTGGTTAAAAACCCTAATTGGACAAGAATATGTCTATGGAGGACGAAAATGACCTAATTGATCATCCAATGACACAAACACACCTATTGGATGCACAAGATTGGTTAAAAACCCTAATTGGACAAGAATAAGCCTAGGGAGGACGAAAATGACCTAATTGATCATCCAATGACACAAACACACCTATTGGATGCACAAGATTGGTTAAAAACCCTAATTGGACAAGAATATGCCTAGGGAGGACGAAAATGACATAAATATTAATTCAATGACACAAACAAAGTTATTGGATGCACAAGATTGGTTAAAAACCCTAATTTGACAAGAATAAGTCTAGGGAGGACGAAAATGACCTAATTGATCATCCAATGACACAAACACACCTATTGGATGCACAAGATTGGTTAAAAACCCTAATTGGACAAGAATAAGCCTAGGGAGGACGAAAATGACCTAATTGATCATCCAATGACACAAACACACCTATTGGATGCACAAGATTGGTTAAAATCCCTAATTGGACAAGAATAAGCCTAGGGAGGACGAAAATGACCTAATTGATCATCCAATGACACAAATGAACTTATTGGATGCACAAGATTTGTTAAAAACCCTAATTGGACAAGAATAAGCCTAGCGAGGACGAAAATGACCTAATTGATCATCCAATGACACAAACACACCTATTGGAAGCACAAGATTGGTTAAAAACCCTAGTTGGACAAGAATATGCCTAGGGAGGACGAAAATGACCTAATTGATCATCCAATGACACAAATGAACATATTGGATGCACAAGATTGGTTAAAAACCCTAATTGGACAAGAATAAGCCTAGGGAGGACGAAAATGACTTAATTGATCATCCAATGACACAAACACACCTATTGGATGCACAAGATTGGTTAAAAACCCTAATTGGACAAGAATATGCCTAGGGAAGACGAAAATGACCTAATTGATCTTCCAATGAAACAAACACACCTATTGGATGCACAAGATTGGTTAAAAACCCTAATTGGACAAGAATAAGCCTAGGGAGGACGAAAATGACCTAATTGATCATCCAATGACACAAACACACCTATTGGATGCACAAGATTGGTTAAAATCCCTAATTGGACAAGAATAAACCTAGGGAGGACGAAAATGACCTAATTGATCATCCAATGACACAAACACACCTATTGGATGCACAAGATTGGTTAAAAACCCTAATTGGACAAGAATAAGCCTAGGGAGGACGAAAATGACCTAATTGATCATCCAATGACACAAACACACCTATTGGATGCACAAGATTGGTTAAAAACCTTAATTGGACAAGAATAAGCCTAGGGAGGACGAAAATGATCTAAATGTTAATCCAATGACACAACTCAACTTATTAGATGCACAAGATTGGTTAAAAACCCTAATTGGACAAGAATAAGCCTAGGGAGGACGAAAATGGCCTAATTGATCATCCAATGCACAAACACACCTATTGGATGCACAAGATTGGTTAAAAACCCTAATTGGACAAGAATAAGTCTAGGCAGGACGAAAATGACCTAATTGATCATCTATTGCCACAAACACACCTATTGGATGCACAAGATTGGTTAAACACCTTTTGGATGCACAAGATTGGTTAAAAACCCTAATTGGACAAGAATAAGCCTAGCGAGGACGAAAATAACCTAATTGATCATCCAATGACACAAACACACCTATTGGATGCACAAGATTGGTTAAAAACCCTAATTGGACAAGAATATGCCTAGGGAGGACGAAAATGACCTAATTGATCATCCAATGACATAAACACACCTATTGGATGCACAAGATTGGTTAAAAACCCTAATTGGACAAGAATAAGCCTAGGGAGGACGAAAATGAGCTAAATGTTAATCCAATCGCACAACTCAACTTATTGGACGCACAAGATTGGTTAAAAACCCTAATTGGACAAGAATAAGCCTAGGGAAGACGAAAATGACCTAATTGATCATCCAATGACACAAACACACCTATTGGATGCACAAGATTGGTTAAAAACCCTAATTGGACAAGAATAAGCCTAAGGAGGACGAAAATGACCTAATTGATCATCCAATGACACAAACACACCTATTGGATGCACAAGATTGGTGAAAAACCCTAATTGGACAAGAATAAGCCTAGGGAGGACGAAAATGACCTAATTGATCATCCAATGACACAAACACACCTATTGGATGCACAAGATTGGTTAAAAACCCTAATTCGACAAGAATAAGCCTAGGGAGGACGAAAATGACCTAATTGATCATCCAATGACACAAACACACCTATTAGATGCACAAGATTGGTTAAAAACCCTAATTGGACAAGAATAAGCATAGGGAGGACGAAAATGACCTAATTGATCATCCATTGCCACAAACACACCTATTGGATGCACAAGATTGGTTACAAACCTTAATTGGACAAGAATATGCCTAGGGAGGACGAAAATGACCTAATTGGTCATCCAATGACACAAACACACCTATTGGATGCACAAGATTGGTTAAAAACCCTAATTGGACAAGAATAAGCCTAGGGAGGACGAAAATAACCTAATTGATCATCCAATGACACAAACACACCTATTGGATGCACAAGATTGGTTAAATACCCTAATTGGACAAGAATATGCCTAGGGAGGACGAAAATGACCTAAATGTTAATCCAATGACACAAATGAACTTATTGGAAGCACAAGATTGGTTAAAAACCCTAATTGGACAAGAATAAGCCAAGGGAGGACGAAAATGACCTAAATGTTAATCCAATGACACAACTCAACTTATTGGATGCACAAGATTGGTTAAAAACCCTAATTGGACAAGAATAAGCCTATGGAGGACGAAAATGACCTAATTGATCATCCAATGACACAAACACACCTATTGGATGCACAAGATTGGTTAAAAACCCTAATTGGACAAGAATAAGCCTAGGGAGGACGAAAATGACCTAATTGATCATCCAATGACACAAACACACCTATTGGATGCACAAGATTGGTTAAAAACTCTAATTGGACAAGAATAAGCCTAGGGAGGACGAAAATAACCTAATTGATCATCCAATGACACAAACACACCTATTGGATGCACAAGATCGGTTAAAAACTCTAATTGGACAAGAATAAGCCTAGGGAGGACGAAAATGATCTAATTGATCATCCAATGACACAAATGAACTTATTGGATGCACAAGATTGGTTAAAAACCCTAATTGGACAAGAATAAGCCTAGGGAGGACGAAAATAACCTAATTCATCATCCAATGACACAAACACACCTATTGGATGCACAAGATTGGTTAAAAACCCTAATTGGACAAGAATATGCCTAGGGAGGATGAAAATGACCTAAATGTTAATCCAATGACACAAATGAACTTATTGGATGCACAAGATTGGTTAAAAACCCTAATTGGACAAGAATAAGACTAGGGAGGACGAAAATGACCTTAATGTTAATCCAATGACACAACTCAACTTATTGGATGCAGAAGATTGGTTAAAAACCCTAATTGGACAAGAATAAGCCTATGGAGGACGAAAATGACCTAATTGATCATCCAATGACACAAACACACCTATTGGATGCACAAGATTGGTTAAAAACCTTAATTGGACAAAAATAATCCTAGGGAGGACGAAAATGACCTAAATCTTAATCTAATTGATCATCCAATTACACAAACACACCTATTGGATGCACAAGATTGGTTAAAAACCCTAATTGGACAAGAATAAGCCTAGGGAGGACGAAAATGACCTAATTGATCATCCAATGACACAAACACACCTATTGGATGCACAAGATTGGTTTAAAACCCTAGTTGGACAAGAATATGCCTAGGGAGGACGAAAATGACCTAATTGATCATCCAATGACACAAATGAATTTATTGGATGCACAAGATTGGTTAAAAACCCAAATTGCACAAGAATAAGCCTAGGGAGGACGAAAATGACCTAATTGATCATCCAATGACACAAACACACCTATTGGATGCACAAGATTGGTTAAAAACCCTAATTGGACAAGAATAAGCCTAGGGAGGACGAAAATGACCTAATTGATCATCCAATGACACAAACACACCTATTGGATGCACAAGATTGGTTTAAAACCCTAGTTGGACAAGAATATGCCTAGGGAGGACGAAAATGACCTAATTGTTCATCCAATGACACAAACACACCTATTGGATGCACAAGATTGGTTAAAAACCCTAATTGGACAAGAATAAGCCTAGGGAGGACGAAAATGACCTAATTGATCATCCAATGACACAAACACACCTATTGGATGCACAAGATTGGTTAAAAACCCTAATTGGACAAGCATACGCCTAGGGAGGACGAAAATGACCTAATTGATCATCCAATGACACAAACACACCTATTGGATGCACAAGATTGGTTAAAAACCCTAATTGGACAAGAATAAGCCTAGGGAGGACGAAAATGACCTAATTGATCATCCAATGACACAAACACACCTATTGGATGCACAAGATTGGTTAAAAACCCTAGTTGGACAAGAACATGCCTAGGGAGGAGGAAAATGACGTAATTGATCATCCAATGACACTAATGAACTTATTTGATGCACAAGATTGGTTAAAAACCCATATTGGACAAGAATAAACCTAGGGAGGACGAAAATGACCTAATTGATCATCCAATGACACAAACACACCTATTGGATGCACAAGATTGGTTAAAAACCCTAATTGGACAAGAATAAGCCTAGGGAGGACGAAAATGACCTAATTGATCATCCAATGACACAAACACACCTATTGGATGCACAAGATTGGTTAAAAACCCTAATTGGACAAGAATATGCCTAGGGAGGACGAAAATGACCTAAATGTTAATCCAATGACACAACTCAACCTATTGGATGCACAAGATTGGTTAAAAACCCTAATTGGACAAGAATAAGCCTAGGGAGGACGATAAATGACCTAATTGATCATCCAATGACACAAACACACCTATTGGATGCACAAGATTGGTTAAAAACCCTAATTGGACAAGAATAAGCCTAGGGAGGACGAAAATGACCTAATTGATCATCCAATGACACAAACACACCTATTGGATGCACAAGATTGGTTAAAAACCCTAATTGGACAAGAATAAGCCTAGGGAGGACGAAAATGACCTAATTGATCATCCAATGACACAAACACACCTATTGGATGCAGAAGATTGGTTAAAAACCGTAATTGGACAAGAATAAGCCTAGGGAGGACAAAAATGACCTAATTGATCATCCAATGACACAAACACACCTATTGGATGCACTAGATTGGTTAAAAACCCTAATTGGACAAGAATAAGCCTAGGGAGGACGAAAATAACCTAATTGATCATCCAATGACACAAACACACCTATTGGATGCACAAGATTGGTTAAAAACCCTAATTGGACAAGAATAAGCCTAGGGAGGACGAAAATGACCTAATTGATCATCCAATGACACAAACACACCTATTGGATGCACAAGATTGGTTAAAAACCCTAATTGGACAAGAATAAGCCTAGGGAGGACGAAAATAACCTAATTGATCGTCCAATGACACAAACACACCTATTGGATGCACAAGATTGTTTTAAAACCCTAGTTGGACAAGAATATGCCTAGGGAGGACGAAAATGACCTAATTGATCATCCAATGACACAAATGAACTTATTGGATGCACAAGATTGGTTAAAAACCCTAATTGGACAAGAATAAGCCTAGGGAGGACGAAAGTGACCTAATTGATCATCCAATGACACAAACACACCTATTGGATTCAAAAGATTGGTTAAAAACCCTAATTGGACAAGAATAAGCCTAGGGAGGACGAAAATGACCTAATTGATCATCCAATGACACAAACACACCTATTGGATGCACAATATTGGTTAAAAACCATAGTTGGACAAGAATATGCCTAGGGAGGACGAAAATGACCTAATTGATCATCCAATGACACAAATGAACTTATTGGATGCACAAGATTGGTTAAAAACCCTAATTGGACAAGAATAAGCCTAGGGAGGACGAAAGTGACATAATTGATCATCCAATGACACAAACACACCTATTGGATGCACAAGATTGGTTAAAAACCCTAATTGGACAAGAATAAGCCTAGGGAGGACGAAAATGACCTAATTGATCATCCAATGACACAAACACACCTATTGGATGCACAATATTGGTTAAAAACCATAGTTGGACAAGAATATGCCTAGGGAGGACGAAAATGACCTAATTGATCATCCAATGACACAAATGAACTTATTGGATGCACAAGATTGGTTAAAAACCCTAATTGGACAAGAATAAGCCTAGGGACGACGAAAATGACCTAATTGATCATCCAATGACACAAACACACCTATTGGATGCACAAGATTGGTTAAAAACCCTAATTGGACAAGAATAAGCCTAGGGAGGACGAAAATGACCTAATTGATCATCCAATGACACAAACACACCTATTGGATGCACAAGATTGGTTAAAAACCCTAATTGGACAAGAATATGCCTAGGGAGGACGAAAATGACCTAAATGTAATCCAATGACACAAATGATCTTATTGGATGCACAAGATTGGTTAAAAACCCTAATTGGACAAGAATAAGCCTAGGGAGGACGAAAATGACCTAAATGTTAATCCAATGACACAACTCAACTTATTGGATGCACAAGATTGGTTAAAAACCCTAATTAGACAAGAATAAGCCAACGCAGGATGAAAATGACCTAAATGTTAATCCAATGACACAACTCAACTTATTGGATGCACAAGATTGGTTAAAAACCCTAATTGGACAAGAATAAGCCTAGGGAGGACGAAAATGACCTAATTGATCATCCAATGACACAAACGCACCAATTGGATGCACAAGATTGGTTAAAAACCCTAATTAGACAAGAATATGCCTAGGGATGACGAAAATGACCTAATTGATCATACAATGACACAAACACACCTATTGGATGCACAAGATCGGTTAAAAACCCTAATTGGACAAGAATAAGCCTAGGGAGGATGAAAATGACCTAATTGATCATCCAATGACACAAACACACCTATTGGATGCTCAAGATTGGTTAAAAACCCTAATTAGACAAGAATATGCCTAGGGAGGACGAAAATGACCTAATTGATCATCCAATGACACAAACACACCTATTGGATGCAAAAGATTGGTTAAAAACCCTAATTGGACAAGAATAAGCCTAGGGAGGACGAAAATGACCTAAATGTTAATCCAATGACACAAATGAACTTATTGGATGTACAAGATTAGTTAAAAACCCTAATTGGACAAGAATAAGCCTAGGGAGGACGAAAATGACCTAATTGATCGTCCAATGACACAAACACACCTATTGGATGCACAAGATTGGTGAAAAACCCTAATTGGACAAGAATAATCCTAGGGAGGACGAAAATGACCTAATTGATCATCCAATGACACAAACACACCTATTGGATGCACAAGATTGGTTAAAAACCCTAATTGGACAAGAATAAGCCTAGGGAGGACGAAAATGACCTAATTGATCATCCAATGACACAAACACACCTATTGGATACACAAGATTGATTATAAACCCTAATTGGACAAGAATATGCCTAAGGAGGACGAAAATGACCTAAATGTTAATCCAATGACACAAATGAACTTATTGGATGCACAAGATTGGTTAAAAACCCTAATTCGACAAGAATAAGCCTAGGGGGGATGAAAATGACCTAAATGTTAATCCAATGAAACAACTCAACTTATTGGATGCACAAGATTGGTTAAAAACCCTAATTGGATAAGAATAAGCCTAGGGAGGACGAAAATGATCTAATTGATCATCCAATGACACAAACACACCTATCGGATACACAAGATTGGTTAAAAACCCTAATTGGACAAGAATATGCCTAGGGAGGACGAAAATGACCTAAATGTTAATCCAATGACACAAATGAACTTATTGGATGCACAAGATTGGTTAAAAACCCTAATTGGACAAGAATAAGCCTAGGGAGGATGAAAATGACCTAAATGCTAATCCAATGACACAACTCAACTTATTGAATGCACAAGATTGGTTAAAAACCCTAATTGGGCAAGAATAAGCCTAGGGAGGACGAAAATGACCTAATTGATCATCCAATGACACAAACACACCTATTGGATGCACAAGATTGGTTAAAAACCCTAATTGGACAACAATAAGCCTGGGGAGGAAGAAAATGACCTAATTGATCATCCAATGACACAAACACACCTATTGGATGCACAAGATTGGTTAAAAACCCTAATTGGACAAGAATAAGCCTAGGGAGGACGAAAATGACCTAATTGATCATCCAATGACACAAACACACCTATTGGAAGCACAAGATTGGTTAAAAACCCTAGTTGGACAAGAATAAGCCTAGGGAGGACAAAAATGACCTAATTGATCATCCAATGACACAAACACACCTATTGGATGCACAAGATTGGTTAAAAACCCTAATTGGACAAGAATAATCCTAGGGAGGACGAAAATGACCTAATTGATCATCCAATGAAACAAACACACCTATTGGATGCACAAGATTGGTTAAAAACCCTAATTGGACAAGAATAAGCCTAGGGAGGACAAAAATGACCTAATTGATCATCCAATGACACAAACACACCTATTGGATGCACAAGATTGGTTAAAAACCCTAATTGGACAAGAATAAGCCTAGGGAGGACGAAAATGACCTAATTGATCATCCAATGACACAAACACACCTATTGGAAGCACAAGATTGGTTAAAAACCCTAGTTGGACAAGAATATGCCTAGGGAGGACAAAAATGACCTAATTGATCATCCAATGACACAAATGAACTTATTGGATGCACAAGATTGGTTAAAAACCCTAATTGGACAAGAATAAGCCTAGGGAGAACGAAAATGACCTAAATGTTAATCCAATGACACAAATGAACTTATTGGATGCACAAGATTGGTTTAAAACCCTAATTGGACAAGAATAAGCCTAGGGAGGACGAAAATGACCTAATTGATCATCCAATGACACAAACACACCTATTGGATGCACAAGATTGGTTAAAAACCCTAATTGGACAAGAATAAGCCTAGGGAGGACGAAAATGACCTAATTGATCATCCAATGACACAAACACACCTATTGGATGCACAAGATTGGTTAGAAGCCCTAATTGGACAAGAATATGCCTAGGGAGGACGAAAATGACCTAAATATTAATTCAATGACACAAACAAAGTAATTGGATGCACAAGATTGGTTAAAAACCCTAATTGGACAAGGATAAGCCTAGGGAGGACGAAAATGACCTAATTGATCATCCAATGACACAAACACACCTATTGGATGCACAAGATTGGTTAAAAACCCTAATTGGACAAGAATATGCCTAGGGAGGACGAAAATGACCTAAATATTAATCCAATGACACAAACAAACTTATTGGATGCACAAGATTGGTCAAAAACCCTAATTGGACAAGAATAAGCCTAGGGAGAACGAAAATGACCTAATTGATCATCCAATGATACAAACACACCTATTGGATGCACAAGATTGGTTAAAAACCCTAATTGGTCAAGAATAAGTCTAGGGAGGACGAAATTGACCTAATTGATCATCCAATGACACAAACACACCTATTGGATGCACAAGATTGGTTAAAAACCCTAATTGGACAAGAATAAGCCTAGGGAGGACGAAAATGACCTAATTGATCATCCAATGACACAAACACACCTATTGGATGCACAAGATTGGTTAAAAACCCTAATTGGACAAGAATATGCCTAGGGAGGACGAAAATGACCTAAATATTAATTGAATGACATAAACAAACTTGTTGGATGCACAAGATTGGTTAAAAACCCTAATTGGACAAGAATAAGCCTAGGGAGGACGAAAATGGCCTAATTGATCATCCAATGACACAAACACACCTATTGGATGCACAAGATTGGTTAAAAACCCTAATTGGACAAGAATATGCCTTGGGAGGACGAAAATGACCTAATTGATCATCCAATGACACAAACACACCTATTGAATGCACAAGATTGGCTAAAAACCCTAATTGGACAAGAATATGCCTAGGAAGGACGAAAATGACCTAAATATTAATTCAATGACACAAACAAACTTATTGAATGCACAAGATTGGTTAAAAACCCTAATTGGACAACAATATGCCTAGGGAGGACGGATATGACCTAAATGTTAATCCAATGACACAAATGAACTTATTGGATGCACAAGATTGGTTAAAAACCCTAATTGGACAAGAATAAGCCTAGGGAGAACGAAAATGACTTATCTGATCATCCAATGACACAAACACACCTATTGGAAGCACAAGATTGGTTAAAAACCCTAGTTGGACAAGAACATGCCTAGGGAGGACGAAAATGACCTAATTGATCATCCAATGACACTAATGAACTTATTGGATGCACAAGATTGGTTAAAAACCCTAATTGGACAAGAATAAGCCTAGGGAGGACGAAAATGATCTAATTGATCATCCAATGACACAAACACACCTATTGGATGCACAAGATTGGTTAAAAACCCTAGTAGGACAAGAACATGCCTAGGGAGGACGAAAATGACCTAATTGATAATCTAATGACACTAATGAACTTATTGGATGCACAAGATTGGTTAAAAACCTTAATTGGACAAGAATAAGCCCAAGGAGGACGAAAATGACCTAATTGATCATCCAATGACACAAACACACCTATTGGATGCACAAGATTGGTTAAAAACCCTAATTGGACAAGAATAAGCCTAGGGAGGACGAAAATGACCTAATTGATCATCCAATGACACAAACACACCTATTGGATGCACAAGATTGGTTAAAAACCCTAATTGGACAAGAATATGCCTAGGGAGGACGAAAATGACCTTAATGTTAATCCAATGTCACAAACACACCTATTGGATGCACAAGATTAGTGAAAAACCCTAATTGGACAAGAATAAGCCTAGGGAGGACGAAAAAGACCTAATTGATCGTCCAATGACACAAACACACCTATTGGATGCACAAGATTGGTGAAAAACCCTAATTGGACAAGAATAAGCCTAGGGAGGACGAAAATGACCTAATTGATCATCCAATGACACAAACACACCTATTGGATGCACAAGATTGGTTAAAAACCCTAATTGGACAAGAATAAGCCTAGGGAGGACGAAAATGACCTAATTGATCATCCAATGACACAAACACACCTATTGGATGCACAAGATTGGTTAAAAACCCTAATTGGACAAGAATATGCCGAGGAAAGACGAAAATGACCTAAATATTAATTCAATGACACAAACAAACTTATCGGATGCATAAGATTGGTTAAAAACCCTAATTGGACAAGAATAAGCCTAGGGAGGACGAAAATGACCTAATTGATCATCCAATGACACAAACACACCTATTAGATGCACAAGATTGGTTAAAAACCCTAATTGGACAAGAATAAGCATAGGGAGGACGAAAATGACCTAATTGATCATCCTTTGCCACAAACACACCTATTGGATGCACAAGATTGGTTACAAACCTTAATTGGACAAGAATATGCCTAGGGAGGACGAAAATGACCTAATTGGTCATCCAATGACACAAACACACCTATTGGATGCACAAGATTGGTTAAAAACCCTAATTAGACAAGAATAAGCCTAGGGAGGATGAAAATAACCTAATTGATCATCCAATGACACAAACACACCTATTGGATGCACAAGATTGGTTAAAAACCCTAATTGGACAAGAATAAGCCTAGGGAGAACGAAAATGACCTAAATGTTAATCCAATGACACAACTCAACTTATTGGATGCACAAGATTGGTTAAAAACCCTAATTGGACAAGAATAAGCCTAGGGAGGACGAAAATGACCTAATTGATCATCCAATGACACAAACGCACCAATTGGATGCACAAGATTGGTTAAAAACCCTAATTAGACAAGAATATGCCTAGGGATGACGAAAATGACCTAATTGATCATACAATGACACAAACACACCTATTGGATGCACAAGATCGGTTAAAAACCCTAATTGGACAAGAATAAGCCTAGGGAGGATGAAAATGACCTAATTGATCATCCAATGACACAAACACACCTATTGCATGCACAAGATTGGTTAAAAACCCTAATTAGACAAGAATATGCCTAGGGAGGACGAAAATGACCTAATTGATCATCCCATGACACAAACACACCTATTGGATGCAAAAGATTGGTTAAAAACCCTAATTGGACAAGAATAAGCCTAGGGAGGACGAAAATGACCTAAATGTTAATCCAATGACACAAATGAACTTATTGGATGTACAAGATAAGTTAAAAACCCTAATTGGACAAGAATAAGCCTAGGGAGGACGAAAATGACCTAATTGATCGTCCAATGACACAAACACACCTATTGGATGCACAAGATTGGT
>JBBPBR010001632.1:0-15170 GCA_037974775.1 Cicer pinnatifidum | reverse complement strand
CACAAACACACCTATTGGATGCACAAGAATGGTTAAAAACCCTAATTGGACAAGAATATGCCTAGGGAGGACGAAAATGACCTAATTGATCATCCAAAGACACAAACACACCTATTGGATGCACAAGATTGGTTAAAAACCCTAATTGGACAAGAATATGCCTAGAGAGAACGAAAATGACCTAAATGTTAATCCAATGACACAAATGAACATATTGGATGCACAAGATTGGTTAAAAACCCTAATTGGACAAGAATAAGCCTAGGGAGGACGAAAATGACCTAATTGATCATCCAATGACACAAACACACCTATTGATTGCACAAGATTGGTTAAAAACCCTAGTTGGACAAGAATATGCCTAGGGAGCAAAAATGACCTAATTGATCATCCAATGACACAAACAAACTTATTGGATGCACAAGATTGGATAAAAACCCTAATTGGACAAGAATAAGCCTAGGGAGGACGAAAATGACCTAAATGTTAATCGAATGACACAAATGAACTTATTGGATGGACAAGATTGGTTAAAAACCCTAATTGGGCAAGAATATGCCTAGGGAGGACGAAAATGACCTAATTGATCATCCAATGACACAAACACACCTATTGGATGCACAAGATTGATTAAAAACCCTAATTGGACAAGAATATGCCTAGGGAGAACGAAAATGACCTAAATTGATCATCCAATGACATAAACACACCTATTGGATGCACAAGATTGGTTGAAAACCCTAATTGGACAAGATTAAGCCTAAGGAGGACGAAAATGACCTAAATGTTAATCCAATGACACAACTCAACTTATTGGATGCACAAGATTGGTTAAAAACCCTAATTGGACAAGAATAAGCCTAGGGAGGACGAAAATGACCTAATTGATCATCCAATGACATAAATGAACTTATTGGACGCACAAGATTAATTAAAAACCCTAATTGGACAAGAATAAGCCTAGGGAGCACGAAAATGACCTAATTGATCATCCAATGACACAAACACACCTATTGGATGCACAAGATTGGTTAAAAACCCTAATTGGACAAGAATAAGCCTAGGGAGGACGAAAATGACCTAAATGTTAATCCAATGACACAACTCAACTTATTGGATGCACAAGATTGGTTAAAAACCCTAATTGGACAAGAATAAGCCTATGGAGGACGAAAATGACCTAAGTGATCATCCAATGACTCAAACACACCTATTGGATGCACAAGATTGGTTAAAAACCCGAATTGGACAAGAATATGCCTAGGGAGGACGAAAATGACCTAAATATTAATTCAATGACACAAACACACTTATCGGATGCACAAGATTGGTTAAAAACCCTAATTGGACAAGAATAAGCCTAGGGAGGACGAAAATGACCTAATTGATCATCCAATGACACAAACACACCTATTGGATGCACAAGATTGGTTAAAAACCCTAATTGGACAAGAATATGCCTAGGGAGGACGAAAATGACCTAATTGATCATCCAATGACACAAACACACCTATTGGATGCCCAAGATTGCTTAAAAACCCAAATTGGACAAGAATATGCCTAGGGAGGACGAAAATGACCTAAATATTAATTCAATGACACAAACAAACTTATCGGATGCACAAGATTGGTTAAAAACCCTAATTGGACAAGAATAAGCCTAGGGAGGACGAAAATGACCTAATTGATCATCCAATGACACAAACACACCTATTGGATGCACAAGATTGGTTAAAAACCCTAATTGGACAAGATTAAGCCTCGGGAGGACGAAAATGACCTAATTGATCATCCAATGAGACAAACACACCTATTGGATGCACAAGATTGGTTAAAACCCTAATTGGACAAGAATATGCCTAGGGAGGACGAAAATGACCTAATTGATCATCCAATGACACAAATGAACTTATTGGATGCACAAGATTAGTTAAAAACCCTAATTGGACAAGAATAAGCCTAGGGAGGACGAAAATAACCTAATTGATCATCCAATGACACAAACACACCTATTAGAAGCACAAGATTGGTCTAAAACTCTAATTGGACAAGAATATGCCTAGGGAGGACGAAAATGACCTAAATGTTAATCCAATGACACAAATGAACTTATTGGATTCACAAGATTGGTTAAAAACCCTAATTGGACAAGAATAAGCCTAGGGAGGACGAAAATGACCTAAATGTTAATCCAATGACACAACTCAACTTATTGGATGCACAAGATTGGTTAAAAACCCTAATTGGGCAAGAATAAGCCTAGGAAGGACAAAAATGACCTAATTGATCATCCAATGACACAAACACACCTATTGGATGCACAAGATTGGTTAAAAACCCTAATTGGACAAGAATAAGCCTAGGGAGGACGAAAATGACCTAAATGTTAATCCAATGACACAACTCAACTTATTGGATGCACAAGATTGGTTAAAAACCCTAATTGGACAAGAATATGCCTAGGGAGGACGAAAATGACCTAATTGATAATCCAATGACACAAACCCACCTATTGGATGCACAAGATTGGTTAAAAACCCTAATTGGACAAGAATAAGCCTAGGGAGGACGAAAATGACCTAATTGATCATCCAATGACACAAACACACCTATTGGATGCACAAGATTGGTTAAAAACCCTAATTGGACAAGAATATGCCGAGGAAAGACGAAAATGACCTAAATATTAATTCAATGACACAAACAAACTTATCGGATGCATAAGATTGGTTAAAAACCCTAATTGGACAAGAATAAGCCTAGGGAGGACGAAAATGACCTAATTGATCATCCAATGACACAAACACACCTATTAGATGCACAAGATTGGTTAAAAACCCTAATTGGACAAGAATAAGCCTAGGGACGACGAAAATGACCTAATTGATCATCCAATGACACAAACACACCTATTAGATGCACAAGATTGGTTAAAAACCCTAATTGGACAAGAAAAAGCCTAGGGAGGAAGAAAATGAACTAATTGATCATCCAATGACACAAACACACCTATTGGATGCACAAGATTGGTTAAAAACCCTAATTGGACAAGAATAAGCCTAGGGAGGACGAAAATGACCTAAATGTTAATCCAATGACACAACTCAACTTATTGGATGCACAAGATTGGTTAAAAACCCTAATTGGACAAGAATATGCCTAGGGAGGACGAAAATGACCTAAATATTAATTCAATGACACAAACAAACTTATCGGATGCACAAGATTGGTTAAAAACCCTAATTAGACAAGAATAAGCCTAGGGAGGACGAAAATGACCTAATTGATCATCCAATGACACAAACACACCTATTGGATGCACAAGATTGGTTAAAAACCCTAATTGGACAAGAATATGCCTAGGGAGGACGAAAATCACCTAATTGATCGTCCAATGACACAAACAAACTTATCGGATGCACAAGATTGGTTAAAAACCCTAATTGGACAAGAATAAGCCTATGGAGGGTGAAAATGACCTAATTGATCATCCAATGACACAAACACACCTATTGGTTGCACAAGATTGGTTAAAAACCCTAATTGGACAAGAATAAGCCTAGGGAGGACGAAAATGACCTAATTGATCATCCAATGACACAAACACACCTATTGGATGCACAAGATTGGTTAAAAACCCTAATTGGACAAGAATAAGCCTAGGGAGGACGAAAATGACCTAAATGTTAATCCAATGACACAACTCAACTTATTGGATGCACAAGATTGGTTAAAAACCCTAATTGGACAAGAATAAGTCTAGGGAGGACGAAAATGAACTAATTGATCATCCAATGACACAAACACACCTATTGGATGCACAAGATTGGTTAAAAACCCTAATTGGACAAGAATAAGCCTAGGGAGGACGAAAATGACCTAAATGTTAATCCAATGACACAACTCAACTTATTGGATGCACAAGATTGGTTAAAAACCCTAATTGGGCAAGAATAAGCCTAGGGAGGAGGAAAGTTACCTAATTGATCATCCAATGACACAAACACACCTATTGGATGCACAAGATTGGTTAAAAACCCTAATTGGACAAGAATAAGCCTAGGGAGGACGAAAATGACCTAAATGTTAATCCAATGACACAACTCAACTTATTGGATGCACAAGATTGGTTAAAAACCCTTAAGAATAAGCCTAGGGAGGACGAAAATGACCTAATTGATCATCCAATGACACAAACACACCTATTGGATGCACAAGATTGGTTAAAAACCCTAATTGGACAAGAATAAGCCTAGGGAGGACGAAAATGACCTAAATGTTAATCGAATGACACAAATGAACTTATTGGATGGACAAGATTGGTTAAAAACCCTAATTGGGCAAGAATATGCCTAGGGAGGACGAAAATGACCTAATTGATCATCCAATGACACAAACACACCTATTGGATGCACAAGATTTGTTAAAAACCCTAATTGGACAAGAATAAGCCTAGGGAGGACGAAAATGACCTAATTGATCATCCAATGACACAAACACACCTATTGGATGCACGAGATTGGTTAAAAACCCTAATTGGACAAGAATATGCCTAGGGAGGACGAAAATGACCTAATTGATCATCCAATGACACAAACAAACTTATTGGATGCACAAGATTGGTTAAAAACCCTAATTGGACAAGGATAAGCCTAGGGAGGACGAAAATGACCTAAATGTTAATCCAATGACACAAATAAACTTATTGGATGGACAAGATTGGTTAAAAACACTAATTGGGCAAGAATATGCCTAGGGAGGACGAAAATGACCTAATTGATCATCCAATGACACAAAAACACCAATTGGATCCACAAGATTGATTAAAAATCCTAATTGGACAAGAATATGCCTAGGGAGAACGAAAATGACCTAAATTGATCATCCAATGACACAAACACACCAATTGGATGCACAAGATTGGTTAAAAACCCTAATTGGACAAGAATAAGCCTAGGGAGGACGAAAATGACCTAATTGATCATCCAATGACACAAACACACCTATTGGATGCACAAGATAGGTTAAAAACCCTAATTGGACAAGAATAAGCCTATGGAGGACGAAAATGACCTAATTGATCATCCAATGACACAAACACACCTATTGGATGCACAAGATTGGTTTAAAACCCTAGTTGGAGAAGAATATTCCAAGGGGGGACGAAAATGACCTAATTGATCATCCAATGACTCAAATGAACTTATTGGATGCACAAGATTGGTTAAAAACCCTAATTGGACAAGAATAAGCCTAGGGAGGACGAAAATGACCTAATTGATCATCCAATGACACAAACACACCTATTGGATGCACAAGATTGGTTAAAAACCCTAATTGGACAAGAATAAGCCTAGGGAGGACGAAAATGACCTAATTGATCATCCATTGACACAAACACACCTATTGGATGCACAAGTTTGGTTAAAAACCCTAATTGGACAAAAATATGCCTAGGGAGGACGAAAATGACCTAAATATTAATTTAATGACATAAACAAACTTGTTGGATGCACAAGATTGGTTAAAAACCCTAATTGGACAAGAATAAGCCTAGGGAGGACGAAAATGACCTAATTGATCATCCAATGACACAAACACACCTATTGGAAGCACAAGATTGGTTAAAAACCCTAATTGTACAAGAATATGCATAGGAAGGACGAAAATGACCTAAATGTAAATCCAATGACACAAACACACCTATTGGATGCACAAGATTGGTTAAAAACCCTAATTGGACAAGAATATGCCTAGGGAGGACGAAAATGACCTAAATATTAATTCAATGACACAAACAAAGTTATTGGATGCACAAGATTGGTTAAAAACCCTAATTGGACAAGAATAAGCCTAGGGAGGACGAAAATGACCTAATTGATCATCCAATGACACAAACACACCTATTGGATGCACAAGATTGGTTAAAAACCCTAGTTGGACAAGAACATGCCTAGGGAAGACGAAAATGACCTAATTGATCATCCAATGACACTAATGAACTTATTGGATGCACAAGATTGGTTAAAAACCCTAATTGGACAAGAATAAGCCTAGGGAGGACAAAAATGACCTAATTGATTATCCAATGACACAAACACACCTATTGGATGCACAAGATTGGTTAAAAACCCTAATTGGACAAGAATATGCCTAGGGAGGACGAAAATGACCTAAATATTAATTCAATGACATAAACAAACTTGTTGGATGCACACGATTGGTTAAAAACCCTAATTGGACAAGAATAAGCCAAGGGAGGACGAAAACGACCTAATTGATCATCCAATGACACAAACACACCTATTGGAAGCACAAGATTGGTTAAGAACCCTAATTGGACAAGAATATGCCTAGGGAGGACGAAAATGACCTAAATATTAATTCAATGACACAAACAAAGTTATTGGATGCACAAGATTGGTTAAAAACCCTAATTGGACAAGAATAAGCCTAGGGAGGACGAAAATGACCTAATTGATCATCCAATGACACAAACACACCTATTGGATGCACAAGATTGGTTAAAAACCCTAATTGGACAAGAATATGCCTAGGGAGGACGAAAATGACCTAAATGTTAATCCAATGACACAAATGAACTTATTGGATGCACAACATTGGTTAAAAACCCAAATTGGACAAGAGTAAGCCTAGGAAGGACGAAAATAACCTAATTGATCATCCAATGACACAAACACACCTATTGGATGCACAAGATTGGTTAAAAACCCTAATTGGACAAGAATAAGCCTAGGGACGACGAAAACGACCTAATTGATCATCCAATGACACAAACACACCTATTGGATGCACAAGATTGGTTAAAAACCCTAATTGGACAAGAATATGCCTAGGGAGGACGAAAATGACCTAAATGTTAATCCAATGACACAAACCCACCTATTGGATGCACAAGATTGGTTAAAAACCCTAATTGGACAAGAATAAGCCTAGGGAGGACGAAAATGACCTAATTGATCATCCAATGACACAAACACACCTATTGGATGCACAAGATTGGTTAAAAACCCTAATTGGACAAGAATAAACCTAGGGAGGAAGAAAATCACCTAATATATCATCCAATGACACAAACACACCTATTGGATGCACAAGATTGGTTAAAAACCCTAATTGGACAAGAATAAGCCTAGGGAGGACGAAAATGACCTAATTGATCATCCAATGACACAAACACACCTATTGGATGCACAAGATTGGTTAAAAACCCTAGTTGGACAAGAACATGCCTAGGGAGGAGGAAAATGACGTAATTGATCATCCAATGACACTAATGAACTTATTTGATGCACAAGATTGGTTAAAAACCCATATTGGACAAGAATAAACCTAGGGAGGACGAAAATGACCTAATTGATCATCCAATGACACAAACACACCTATTGGATGCACAAGATTGGTTAAAAACCCTAATTGGACAAGAATAAGCCTAGGGAGGACGAAAATGACCTAATTGATCATCCAATGACACAAACACACCTATTGGATGCACAAGATTGGTTAAAAACCCTAATTGGACAAGAATAAGACAAGGAAGGACGAAAATGACCTAAATATTAATTCAATGACACAAACAAACTTATTGGATGCACAAGATTGGTTAAAAACCCTAATTGGACAAGAATAAGCCTAGGGAGGACGAAAATGACCTAATTGATCATCCAATGACACAAACACACCTATTGGATGCACAAGATTGGTTAAAAACCCTAGTTGGACAAGAACATGCCCAAGGAGGACGAAAATGACCTAATTGATCATCCAATGACACTAATGAACTTATTGGATGCACAAGATTGGTTAAAAACCCTAATTGGACAAGAATAAGCCTAGGGAGGACGAAAATGACCTAATTGATCATCCAATGACACAAACACACCTATTGGATGCACAAGATTGGTTAAAAACCCTAATTGGACAAGAATATGCCTACGGAGGACGAATATGACCTAAATGTTAATCCAATAACACAAATGAACTTATTGGATGCACAAGATTGGTTAAAAACCCTAATTGGACAATAATATGCCTAGGGAGGACGAAAATGACGTAAATATTAATTCAATGACACAAACAAACTTATTGGATGCACAAGATTGGTTAAAAACCCTAATTGGACAATAATATGCCTAGGGAGGACGAAAATGAACTAATTGATTATCCAATGACACTAATGAACTTATTGGATGCACAAGATTGGTTAAAAACCCTAATTGGACAAGAATAAGCCTAGGGAGGACGAAAATGACCTAATTGATCATCCAATGACACAAACACACCTATTGGATGCACAAGATTGGTTAAAAACCCTAATTGGACAAGAATATGCCTAGGGAGGACGAAAATGACCTAAATATTAATTCAATGAAACAAACAAACTTATTGGATGCACAAGATTGGTTAAAAACCCTAATTGGACAAGAATATGCCTATTGAGGACGAAAATGACCTAATTGATCATCCAATGACACAAACACACCTATTGGATGCACAAGATTGGTTAAAAACCCTAATTGGACAAGAATAAGCCTAGGGAGGACGAAAATAACTTAATTGACCATCCAATGACACAAACACACCTATTGGATGCACAAGATTGGTTAAAAACCCTAATTGGACAAGAATAAGCCTAGGGAGGACGAAAATGACCTAATTGATCATCCAATGACACAAACACACCTATTGGATGCACAAGATTGGTTAAAAACCATAATTGGACAAGAATAAGCCTAGGCAGGAAGAAAATGACCTAATTGATCATCCAATGACACAAACACACCTATTGGAAGCACAAGATTGGTTAAAAACCCTAATTGGACAAGAATATGCCTAGGGAGGACGAAAATGACCTAATTGATCATCCAATGACACAAACACTCCTATTGGATGCACAAGATTGGTTAAAAACCCTAATTGGACAAGAATATGCCTAGGGAGGACGAAAATGACCTAAATATTAATTCAATGACACAAACAAACTTATTGGATGCACAAGATTGGTTAAAAACCCTAATTGGACAAGAATAAGCCTAGGGGGGACGAAAATGACCTAATTTATCATCCAATGATACAAACACACCTATTGGATGCACAAGATTGGTTAAAAACCCTAATTGGACAAGAATAAGCCTAGGGAGGACGAAAATGACCTAATTGATCATCCAATGACACAAACACACCTATTGGATGCACAAGATTGGTTAAAAACCCTAGTTGGACAAGAATATGCCTAGGGAGGACAAAAATGACCTAATTGATCATCCAATGACACAAACAAACTTATTGGATGCACAAGATTGGTTAAAAACCCTAATTGGACAAGAATAAGCCTAGGGAGGACGAAAATGACCTAATTGATCATCCAATGACACAAACACACCTATTGGATGCACAAGATTGGTTAAAAACCCTAATTGGGCAAGTATAAGCCTAGGGAGGACGAAAATGCCCTAAATGTTCATCCAATGACACAAATCAACTTATTGGATGCACATGATTGGTTAAAAACCATAATTAGACAAGAATATGCCTAGGGAGGAAGAAAATGACCTAAATATTAATTCAATGACACAAACTAAGTTATTGGATGCACAAGATTGGTTAAAAACTCTAATTGGACAAGAATAAGCCTAGGGAGGACGAAAATGACCTAATTGATCATCCAATGACACAAACACACCTATTGGATACACAAGATTGGTTAAAAACCCTAATTGGACAAGAATAAGCCTAGGGAGGACGAAAATGACCTAATTGATCATCCATTGCCACAAACACACCTATTGGATGCACAAGAATGGTTAAAAACCCTAATTGGACAAGAATATGCCTAGGGAGGACGAAAATGACCTAATTGATCATCCAATGACGCAAACACACCTATTGGATGCACAAGATTGGTTAAAAACCCTAATTGGACAAGAATATGCCTAGAGAGAACGAAAATGACCTAAATGTTAATCCAATGACACAAATGAACATATTGGATGCACAAGATTGGTTAAAAACCCTAATTGGACAAGAATAAGCCTAGGGAGGACGAAAATGACCTAATTGATCATCCAATGACACAAACACACCTATTGGATGCACAAGATTGGTTAAAAACCCTAGTTGGACAAGAATATGCCTAGGGAGCAAAAATGACCTAATTGATCATCCAATGACACAAACAAACTTATTGGATGCACAATATTGGATAAAAACCCTAATTGGACAAGAATAAGCCTAGGGAGGACGAAAATGACCTAAATGTTAATCGAATGACACAAATGAACTTATTGGATGGACAAGATTGGTTAAAAACCCTAATTGGGCAAGAATATGCCTAGGGAGGACGAAAATGACCTAATTGATCATCCAATGACACAAACACACCTATTGGATGCACAAGATTTGTTAAAAACCCTAATTGGACAAGAATAAGCCTAGGGAGGACGAAAATGACCTAATTGATCATCCAATGACACAAACACACCTATTGGATGCACGAGATTGGTTAAAAACCCTAATTGGACAAGAATATGCCTAGGGAGGACGAAAATGACCTAATTGATCATCCAATGACACAAACAAACTTATTGGATGCACAAGATTGGTTAAAAACCCTAATTGGACAAGGATAAGCCTAGGGAGGACGAAAATGACCTAAATGTTAATCCAATGACACAAATAAACTTATTGGATGGACAAGATTGGTTAAAAACACTAATTGGGCAAGAATATGCCTAGGGAGGACGAAAATGACCTAATTGATCATCCAATGACACAAAAACACCTATTGGATGCACAAGATTGATTAAAAATCCTAATTGGACAAGAATATGCCTAGGGAGAACGAAAATGACCTAAATTGATCATCCAATGACACAAACACACCAATTGGATGCACAAGATTGGTTAAAAACCCTAATTGGACAAGAATATGCCTAGGGAGGACGAAAATGACCTAATTGATCATCCAATGACACAAACAAACTTATTGGATGCACAAGATTGGTTAAAAACCCTAATTGGACAAGGATAAGCCTAGGGAGGACGAAAATGACCTAAATGTTAATCCAATGACACAAATGAACTTATTGGATGGACAAGATTGGTTAAAAACACTAATTGGGCAAGAATATGCCTAGGGATGACGAAAATGACCTAATTGATCATCCACTGACACAAAAACACCTATTGGATGCACAAGATTGATTAAAAATCCTAATTGGACAAGAATATGCCTAGGGAGAACGAAAATGACCTAAATTGATCATCCAATGACACAAACACACCAATTGGATGCACAAGATTGGTTAAAAACCCTAATTGGACAAGAATATGCCTAGGGAGAACGAAAATGACCTAAATGTTAATCCAATGACACAAATGAACTTATTGGATGCACAAGATTGGTTAAAAACCCTAATTGGACAAGAATAAGCCTAGGGAGGACGAAAATGACCTAATTGATCATCCAATGACACAAACACACCTATTGGATGCACAAGATTGGTTAAAAACCCTAGTTGGACTAGAATATGCTTAGGGTGGACGAAAATGACCTAATTGATCATCCAATGACACAAACAAACTTATTGGATGCACAAGATTGGTTAAAAATCCTAATTGGACAAGAATAAGCCTAGGGAGGACGAAAATGACCTAAATGTTAATCCAATGACACAACTCAACTTATTGGATGGACAAGATTGGTTAAAAACCCTAATTGGGCAAGAATAAGCCTAGGGAGGACGAAAATGACCTAAATGTTAATCCAATGACACAACTCAACTTATTGGATGCACAAGATTGGTTAAAAACCCTAATTGGACAAGAATAAGCCTAGGGAGGACGAAAATGACCTAATTGATCATCCAATGACACAAATGAACTTATTGGATGCACAAGATTGGTTAAAAACCCTAATTGGACAAGAATATGCCTAGGAGGACGAAAATGACCTAAATATTAATTCAATGACACAAACAAATTTATTGGATGCACAAGATTGGTTAAAAACCCTAATTGGACAAGAATAAGCCTAGGGAGGACGAAAATGACCTAATTGATCATCCAATGACACAAACACACCTATTGGATGCACAAGATTGGTTAAAAACCCTAATTGGACAAGAATATGCCTAGGGAGGACGAAAATGACCTAATTGATCATCCAATGACACAAACAAACTTATTGGATGCACAAGATTGGTTAAAAACCCTAATTGGACAAGAATATGCCTAGGGTGGACGAAAATGACCTAATTGATCATCCAATGACACAAACACACCTATTGGATGCACAAGATTGGTTAAAAACCCTAGTTGGACAAGAACATGCCTAGGGAGGACAAAAATAACCTAATTGATCATCCAATGACACTAATGAACTTATTGGATGCACAAGATTGGTTAAAAACCCTAATTGGACAAGAATAAGCCTAGGGAGGACGAAAATGACCTAATTGATCATCCAATGACACAAACACACCTATTGGATGCACAAGATTGGTTAAAAACCCTAATTGGACAAGAATAAGACAAGGAAGGACGAAAATGACCTAAATATTAATTCAATGACACAAACAAACTTATTGGATGCACAAGATTGGTTAAAAACCCTAATTGGACAAGAATAAGCCTAGGGAGGACGAAAATGACCTAATTGATCATCCAATGACACAAACACACCTATTGGATGCACAAGATTGGTTAAAAACCCTAGTTGGACAAGAACATGCCCAAGGAGGACGAAAATGACCTAATTGATCATCCAATGACACTAATGAACTTATTGGATGCACAAGATTGGTTAAAAACCCTAATTGGACAAGAATAAGCCTAGGGAGGACGAAAATGACCTAATTGATCATCCAATGACACAAACACACCTATTGGATGCACAAGATTGGTTAAAAACCTAATTGGACAAGAATAAGCCTTGGGAGGACGAAAATGACCTAATTGATCATCCAATGACACAAACACACCTATTGGATGCACAAGATTGGTTAAAAACCCTAATTGGACAAGAATAAGCCTAGGGAGGACGAAAATGACCTAATTGATCATCCAATGACACAAACACACCTATTGGATGCACAAGATTGGTTAAAAACCGTAATTGGACAAGAATAAGCCTAGGGAGGATGAAAATGACCTAATTGATCATCCAATGACACAAATGAACTTATTGGATGCACAAGATTGGTTAAAAACCCTAATTGGACAAGAATAAGCCTAGGGAGGACGAAAATGACCTAATTGATCATCCAATGACACAAACACACCTATTGGATGCACAAGATTGGTTAAAAACCCTAATTGGACAAGAATAAGCCTAGGGAGGACGAAAATGACCTAATTGATCATCCAATGACACAAACACACCTATTGGATGCACAAGATTGGTTAAAAACCAAGTTGGACAAGAATATGCCTAGGGAGGACGAAAATGACCTAATTGATCATCCAATGACACAAATGAACTTATTGGATGCACAAGATTGGTTAAAAATCCTAATTGGACAAGAATAAGCCTAGGGAGGACGAAAATGACCTAAATGCTAATCCAATGACACAACTCAACTTATTGGATGCACAAGATTGGTTGAAAACCCTAATTGGGCAAGAATAAGCCTAGGGAGGACGAAAATGACCTAATTGATCATCCAATGACATAAACACACCTATTGGATGCACAAGATTGGTTAAAGACCCTAATTGGACAAGATTAAGCCTAGGGAGGACGAAAATGACCTAATTGATCATCCAATGACACAAACACACCTATTGGATGCACAAGATTGGTTAAAAACCCTAGTTGGACAAGAATAAGCCTAGGGAGGACGAAAATGACCTAATTGATCATCCAATGACACAAACACACCTATTGGATGCACAAGATAGGTTAAAAACCCTAATTGGACAAGAATATGCTTAGGGAGGACGAAAATGACCTAAATATTAATTCAATGACACAAACAAAGTTATTGGATGCACAAGATTGGTTAAAAACTCTAATTGGACAAGAATATGCCTAGGGAGAACGAAAATGACCTAAATTGATCATCCAATGACACAAACACACCAATTGGATGCACAAGATTGGTTAAAAACCCTAATTGGACAAGAATAAGCCTAGGGAGGACGAAAATGACCTAATTGATCATCCAATGACTCAAACACACCTATTGGATACACAAGATTGGTTAAAAACCCTAATTGGACAAGAATAAGCCTAGGGAGGACGAAAATGACCTAATTGATCATCCATTGCCACAAACACACCTATTGGATGCACAAGAATGGTTAAAAACCCTAATTGGACAAGAATATGCCTAGGGAGGACGAAAATGACCTAATTGATCATCCAATGACACAAACACACCTATTGGATGCACAAGATTGGTTAAAAACCCTAATTGGACAAGAATATGCATAGAGAGAACGAAAATGACCTAAATGTTAATCCAATGACACAAATGAACATATTGGATGCACAAGATTGGTTAAAAACCCTAATTGGACAAGAATAAGCCTAGGGAGGACGAAAATGACCTAATTGATCATCCAATGACACAAACACACCTATTGGATGCACAAGATTGGTTAAAAACCCTAGTTGGACAAGAATATGCCTAGGGAGCAAAAATGACCTAATTGATCATCCAATGACACAAACAAACTTATTGGATGCACAAGATTGGATAAAAACCCTAATTGGACAAGAATAAGCCTAGGGAGGACGAAAATGACCTAAATGTTAATCGAATGACACAAATGAACTTATTGGATGGACAAGATTGGTTAAAAACCCTAATTGGGCAAGAATATGCCTAGGGAGGACGAAAATGACCTAATTGATCATCCAATGACACAAACACACCTATTGGATGCACGAGATTGGTTAAAAACCCTAATTGGACAAGAATATGCCTAGGGAGGACGAAAATGACCTAATTGATCATCCAATGACACAAACAAACTTATTGGATGCACAAGATTGGTTAAAAACCCTAATTGGACAAGGATAAGCCTAGGGAGGACGAAAATGACCTAAATGTTAATCCAATGATCAAATAAACTTATTGGATGGACAAGATTGGTTAAAAACACTAATTGGACAAGAATAAGCCTAGGGAGGACGAAAATGACCT